>VVHJ01053946.1:0-16374 GCA_015107715.1 Tylochromis polylepis
ACCATGATGGTGAACAATCTTTGTCTTCAGGTCATTTGAGAGTTGTTTTGAGACCCCCATGTTGCTACTCTTCAGAGAAAATTAAAAGAGGAGGGAAACTTACAACGTTTAGAGGCTGTAATTTCTGCAAAAGGCGGATCTACTAAATGTTGATTTCATTTCTTTTTTTGTGGTGCCCAAATTTATGCACCTGCCTGATTTTATTTAAACAATTATTGCACACTTTCTGTAAATCCAATAAACATCATTTCACTTCTCAAATATCACTGTGTGTGTCTCCTATATGATATATTTAACTGACACTTTTTATTGTAACAACCAACGATTTATACAGGAAAATAATGACTATTAACAAGGTTGCCCAAACTTTTACATCCCACTGTAACTCCAATAAAAACACGACCCATCCATCCATGCATTTTCATCACTGCTTGTCCACTTCAGGGTCATGTTGAGGCTGGAGGCTATTCTAAAGGTCATAGAGTGAGAGGCAGGGTACACCTTGAACAGGTCACCAGTCTATCATATAACAAAACCCTGACCCATGTAGCCTTACTACCTGGGTTAGCATTCTCTGCTGCACACAACTGTAGATGCTCATGTCATCTGTGGGAAGTAAAGGAATTGGGTTGAGTGGACAGAGTTAGTTTGTATTTTAAATGTAAAGGTTGAGGTTTTCCTTTTTTTTGCATCATGTCAGAGGGTGGGGGTGGAGTGGGTTAGGTAAAGGAAAGAAGGGAAAGGAGGCAGAAAAAGAAACAGCTGCGTTATACGCGTATCTTGCCTCGTGTCGCCTCTGTGACTCTGACTGTGAAGGAAATCTTGTGTGACCAGGTCAGCTTGAGCAGAATCAGTTCAGCAAGCTTTTGAATGAAGCTCAGCCGAGGAGAACAGAGTAAGGTAAAGCCAACTGACAATCTGAAAGCCGCTTTGATACTAGTCTGCATTTATAGAAAAACAACGCACAAACTTCACTCGTGTGTTGCACATTTCTCTCCATACACAACGCTCTAAATACAAGACATTACATATGTCACAGCTCTTACAATGGGGACAAGCCATGCTAGGTAGATATGCAAGATTTTTCTTCTCAATTTCTTCTAGAAGAGGAATTCTGCAGGTTTGTGTTGTCTTCAGACTCTCTAAGGAAATATTCCTCTGCAATGGTGACGCTTGCAGTTCCTTATATAAATCATTATTAACTCACATTAATTAATAACAAACAAAGAACCAGAGTCATAGCTGAATATCTGATTAGTGTTCAGATCTCAGTGTAAGTTTCAGCATTTTAAAAGTTTTAAACTTCTACCTTAAACAAATGTTTTTGTTGCACTAGACAAAAAAGCAGCAGTCATTTTTATTCGGTTAGTGTTGGCCCGTGTTGTGCTATTCCCTAAGAGTACCACATATATTTTCAGTAATTTTCCTGTTTTAGTTCAGTAGTGTGCCTTGTTTTCCAGAAATACACCTACTCTGTGCTAATAGCGAGCCTTCAGTGTTCAGATGTTAGTGCAGTAGATGACCATATGGAGCTATAATTGAAAAAGATGATGATGCTGGGGATTGGCGGTGGTCATAGTAAATGCTTATAGCTCAGAAATCGAGGTGATGTTTGCCTCATTTCCCTATTGATGCATTAAATTGATATTATTATGAGAGCCATAATAAATTGAATCTGCCTTGCCAAGGTTTCATGTTACAGCTCCAAATGTGGACTTCTACACACTTGTCTGAAATTAACTTGTCTGTACGTGGAGTGGCTACACTTATCTATCATCATCATCAACATCACATGAGAGAAAACAGAAGCAGGACATTTCTGACTGAAAGGGAGAAATAAGCTCTGTGTGTGTGTTTGTGTGTGCAAGAGAGATTTTTTTAGGCCACATTGTACATTGTGAAGGAGGTGGACAGTGTAATTGAGTGCACATTAACATTAACCTCCTCTGCATCCCGCCCAAGTGTCAATGCTGTCAGTCATCTGTGATTCCACATTGGGCTGATAGTGTTTCCCAACCCTAATTGGTATTACTTGAAAGAAGAGCCCAGACCTATTGTGCCATCTATTGATATCTCATAATACAATACGTTTGAGGTATTTTGTTGTTTCTTCAGATTGTGTTTTTCGCTTAACCATTTTTAACCATTTACCATTTTTCACAAGCTTATTGAAATGCATCTCAGGAACATAAAGAAAACCAAACAGGACACAATTAAGTCATCCATTTATCCAATTCAGTGTACCAGTGGTGCTGTCCCAGCTCTTATATGGCGAGAGGTGGGGTACACCCAGGACAGCACACCAGTCCGTTCCAGACTCACAGTTACACCTCAGGCCATTTTAGAATCACCAGTTCATCTAACATGTGTGTCTTTGGACTGTGGGAGGACCCAGAGAGAGCAGACACAGGGAGAATGTGCAGACTCAACACAGAAAGTTCCCAGCTAGCCTGTGAGGTCAAACCTGGGACCGTCTCACTATGAAGGAACAGTGCTAATGCTGAGCTCACAATTAAATATATTCAAATTACAAGTTTTAAAAGTCAGGTTTATTAGCTGTTCAAATAAAAACTAGTCCTAAGCTGCAGTGTCCCACTGGCATATTTATCATTGTGTTTTTGCAGCATGGTAACCATGGTGATCCAGTTCTCGGTCCTCATCATCCTCCATTCCTGCCTGGTACTAGTTACGACAGCGGAGGACTACAAGTGTCTGCCTCTGGTCCTGAGAAAAGCCTGCTGCTGGATAAACGAAACCTACGCGGCGCGAAACGTCATCATTTTCGTCTCAATCCTCATCAACTTCCTGGCAGCCATGATCAATATAGTGAGTTTTTTATTTATTTTTTTAGATATATTATTTAAAATATGGGGTCAGTGTCTGTCTGCAAAATAACTGGAGGAATGCATCCAACATGGAAATGCTACATGGTTAGTACGGTAGCATTTCTTCATACTTTGGGCAACAGGACAGTGTGTGTGCGAATTTCTTTATCAGCTAAACGTGTGTGTTTGTGATAATGAAGAAACATTTCACCTACTTCAAAAGCATGGCTTTTAAAATATATTTTAATGGGTTAATCAACAATGGAGCTTCATGACAGAGGAATGTGATGTAGGCATGTAGACATGCATGATTTGATGGATGGTGTACAGTAACCTTATCCATGCAGTGGGGTAAATACAGACTACAAACTACAACACACGACTTCGTACTTGTTGGACAGCACAGTGGTAAGACATTTCATGCAGTTCCAATAAGAGAACAGCGGTTGCAGAGGGGCGTAACAGTCACCAGATCTGAAGAGGGATTTTCCCCCGTTCCTCTTTACGGGAACTCTCTGAATCCTTTAGGTTTCTTTAATGCTGGTTGAGAATTCCACTCCACCTCCAAATATTTTCTATAAGACTGAGGTCTGGAGACTAGCTAGAGCACTCCATGACCTTAATGTGCTTCTTCATTAGGATCTCCTTTGTTACCTTGGTGGTGTGCTTTTGGTCACTGTCATGCTGGAATACCCATCCATGACCCATCTTCAGTGTTCTGGCTGAGGGAAGGAGCTTCTTGTCAAAGATTTTATGCTACATGACTCCGTCCATTGGCTCCTCAATGCAGTGAAGTCATCCTGTACCCTTAGCAGAAAAACAGCTCCAAAGCATAATGTTTCCACTTCCATGCTTGGCTGCATGTGTTGGGTCGAGCTGATGCCAGCAAGCTAGACAGCAAGCTGACCACAGCACTTTCTGCCAAGCCTTCTCTGAATCATTCAGATGTTCAGTGGCAAACTTAGGACAGGCCTTTCCATGTGCCTTCTTGAACAGGGGGACTTGTGGGCACTGCAAGACTTCAATCCATTATGCTGTAGTGTGTCCTCAATGGTGTTCTTGGTGACTGTGGTCCCAACTACTTTCAGATCATTAACAAACTCCTCCTGGATCTTTGGTTGATATTCTGTCTCTTTCCATTATAATAAATCTACCATCAAAATTAAAGACTGTTCGTTTTATATGAGCAAACTTAGAAATTCAGTAGGGGATCAAATAATTATTTCCCCCACTGTATGTTTAACACCATGCATCACATTTTGTTATTGTTTTAATCGACTAGGAACATCCTTGTTCTCAAGTTCATTAAAGATAAAAGCAACAAACATACAACATACTGCAATAAAGTGAAACTGCTTAGTTTGTAAAGTTTAGTTGTTCAGTTATTTAGTCATGTTTTAATTACCTACACGTCCACATTTTCCCCCCTTCTGTAAGAATCCTGTGTTGCTGCTAATTCAACCCTTCAGGTCTTCTTCAGTTATTAATTTCAAACCTGAGCTGAATTGCATCACTCCTTGTGTGCAGGAGAAATTTGCTGTTTTCCTGCAGAAAGCTGAATCTCAAATCAGCTGTAGATTTCTCACACAACCATCTTGAAATATTACAAGCTTGATGGAAATTTGTCTGAAAGGGAATTTGGGGTATTTTTATGTAGATCCTGCATCATTTAAAACTGTACAACAACAGTAATCCACTCTGTTGGTCTCCCACAGCTGTGGTGCGACTTTGACAAGTCCAGTACCTTCAGGAACCAGACGTACAACGAATCGGCCTCCATCCCAGACATCTGCTTCTACCCAGAGGTACAAACTAAATGAGGTGTCTGAATTTTGCAGTCAGGTCCATCTGTTGTGTCTTTTTTTTTTTTTTTCTTTTTCACTTGTGCAACAGCGGCAAACTGATGAATTAAACATCCTCGACATCTGCTCGCGCCCAGAGGGAGGTCTCGCCTCAGACAACGCTGCGACTGATGGAGCCATCAGAACGTCACGGAGAAAAAATCCATTATGTTGTTTTGCTCACATAATATGCAGCTGATTGATGAACTCAATAAGGGAGCCACATTTTTATAGCTCCAAGCTCGGGTTGACTCATGTATTGTTGCATGTATACATCATAAACGTATTTCCTCCTGAGGCTCGTGCGTGCAAATAAGACCTATTTTACAAACGTAAAGAAGAGTTATTGACTTTGTTTTAGGCCGCACCGGAACACACTCCAATGTTAAATTAGACAAAAAACGATGTCTGTGCCGAATCAGAGGCTTTTGGTGCAGTGAGTGGGCTGTCAGATATTTCATTTTTATAAAAGGGCACTTTACCAACTTTACACATAAAGGCCAGTCGACTCTTCTCATCTTGTGATAATGGTGATTTAATGTGGCTGGAGGAGCTAACGAGTTGATAGTGATGCCGTAAATGTTACTTCAGTTTGGAGACGGAAGATTAATAGCAGGAAGTTTGTGTGCAGGCAAGGGAGTCCACCAGTGACGACAAAGGTAAACACAGAATGTTTCTGGGGTGAAGAGTCAGGATGATTTCTGCAGCTGCAGCAATCTGTCCCTTATTAATGAAGTAAAAGTGTTACACACATCAGTGTAAGTGCTAATGCAAGCATGCTAACGGGTATGCTTAGTTTAGTTTGTTTGCATGATAATACAAAATGTGTCCCTATTCATAAAATTCATTTCTAAAAATTTCAGTTTGCCCAGTCTCCCCTTCAAGGTTGTCTCTTGGCAGATCTCTGAACCACTTCCAGCGCCTCAGATTTTCAGTAAACTCTGGGTCATAGCACCAAGAGGTAGCGGTAGGCTGGTGGTAGACTGGAGGAGGAGGAGGAGGAGAGCACAATAGTGAATGATATTGCGGATTGACATTGTGAAATCATTTGCTTCTGAAGGTGAAGAAGGCCTCACAAGCCATGTAGGTCCCAGTATAGGATGTAAATATCGTAGAGGACCACGAGTACATGAGTATCCACATCACCAACAGGCGTAAGGGGAAGACCAACACAGAGGCTGTATATAACAGACGAGGGAGGATGCTTGCATCCTTTACTGTGTGCAGCAGAATGATGGTGCTTTTGTACCCCTTAATTCTGGTGGCTGCAGTGTACTTTGCTGCTGGGCGAGCAGCATCAGAGCAGCATGAACACATTAGGAAGTCTCACTCTTTGATTGGCTGTAAACTGGGGACTTTGGAAGCTGTGATGGAGAGGAGGTACCTAAACAAACTGTTATCCATCACGGATCATTCTGACCACCCGCTGCACCACATGCCAACATCCTCTATAATACAGTATAGCTATCTGGCAGAGAGGCACCTGTCACTTATTATTATAATAATACTAATAATAATAATATTATTATCATTATTATTTGCCACTTGCCCTGTGACCCCGCTCAGCTGGGATAGGCAATGGCTGTCTCAGCTGAATGGGCAGATGGTGAGCAAAGACATTTTCAATGCACTGTGGGCAACGGTGGCTTGCACTGCAGTTCATTCAGAGGTCATTTCCTCTAAATGTTTTCCCTCAGATGCTTCAGGACGTTACAGTAATACTGTGCTTTGAAAGTCTGACCCTGAGAGATGAATTCAAGGTGCACAACTCTATGAAAAAAAAAAAATCCACATTGAGCATCCTGCTGATCATGCTTCTCACTTGAGTTTGCACAGAAATTCATATTTAATTTCACATAAGTTCAAGTTTGAGGCCAGGGTTTCCAGCAATGTATTACAAAACTACCCCACTCTACTACTCCTAACTATTGTCACACATGTAAAAACAGCTTGGAAAAAACTGAAGAACCAGGAAAATGTTACAGCTTCATTTTTTTAAAAAATTATATTATTTGTTCAGATGACTCGATGTCCATCCACTTTTGTCCACTTTGGTGTACTCCACTGTTATATACAGATAACACATCTACACTGTCTTGTCTTCCTTCTTTTTCTTCTGCTCTATAAAGCTGCTCACATGCAGCTCTTCACTTTTCTGTCTGTGCTGGCACAAAATTATTGTACCATCAACATTATGGGAGGTGGGCAGAACCTCAAGAATCGAGAGAAACATAAAATCCAGCCAAATCACAACCTCCTCCGCCCCTCCTGAGCAGCTGCCAGGTCAGACAGCTTTCCAGTCTGAAGCCCCAGTGATCCGTGGCAAATTCCCAGTTGCAAATGTGTTTTAAAAAAAGCAGCAACCCTGGAAGCAGTAGAGCGGTCCACGAGAAGATGACTTTGAAGGGGATATTGATCAAATTTAAATCAGTTATGTTTTATATTTTCATCTGCAGAGTCGTGGAACTTTTTAAGGTTGTGTTTGTTAATAAATTAACACCAAGTACAGCTACGGCTGGTTGGAGTGTCATGTTTTACACAGTCCAACTGTTAAATGTGATACCAACATTTTTAAATACAGGATTGTCCCGATGAAGTTGAACATGCGCTTCCATTTTTCGCAGTATTTTGTATTCACGGGGGTTCTGGCGATGGTGACGTGTGCGGTGTTCCTGCGACTGAACTCCGTGCTGAAGCTGGCGGTGCTGCTGGTGATGATCGCCATCTACTCGCTGCTGACCGAGGCTTTCTACACGTCGCTGTTTGTTCGCTACGACACCGTCCACCACAACACAGAGTGAGTGCTTAGAGGAGGACATCCTCATATATTGGATGGACTTTTTATCTTTTTTGTTCAGGTGAGGTTTTGTTCTAAGAGCAGTTTGTCGAGAACAAACTGTACTGCAAATGTTTCAACATAAACATGATGGTGTGCTCTATAAGAGGACATCATACTGTATATACAGGATTATATTAAATGATCCTCTTTCTTGTAAAAAGCCTGCTTATTTACAGAGAGGAAGAGAATCCCATCCTGGCCCGACTCCTTTAGTTTGCCTGCTTTTTCATCTCCGTGACATGCCCACTGTGTGTTGTGGGCGTGAGTTGATTTACTTCAAAGTGCTTGAAGTTTTCCAATCTTTGTGTTGTTTCTATCATAAGTATGGCTCTAAACTTTAAAAAGATGATGATTATTTCTACCAAAATATGCACCGAGTCGTGAGCTTGTGTTTGTTTGTTTGTGGGTGTTAGAGAATCTAAAGCTTTGTATTTGTTTTCCTCTGACATCACCGCACACTAAAGACGGCACGCTACATTTTGCTGTCACACGCTGATCCTCGGCAGCGAAAACAAACGAGCTGTTATTTTTCACTTGTTTTGAGATTCTGGCTCCTAAGTCACTGTAAAGTGCCTGGAGCTCCATCTCCACATCTCTCTGAGCTGTTGATCCTCAGCGAGCCTCAGATCAGCCTGAGATCACGCAGAACATTTGATCCTTCTACGGTCTGAGCTGAAAACAAAGAGTCGTGAGATTAAGAGGAAAAAAAGTGTCTCCTTTCCGTTTTTTGCTGCAGTTTGGGTTTACATCTCAACTTTAATGGAGAGCAGTTTTTGTTGCTCGTGCCGGGTTTCAAATGTAGTTTTTGTAAAGCAATATTTAGCTGATGGATTATAAATGTAGGTTATTACAAGAAAAAATGCCGTAGATCACTGTTTATTATACTACATGTTTATTTTGGTTATTAGGAAAATAGAAGAGGAAAAACCGAATGAAAATGCGATTACCTTTCATTAACAGAGTGTGCTCAGACAGGTTTTGCCTGGAAAAAAAAATCGCACCAAGGTAATACTTTAAAAAAAATAATAATTTGAACAATTTATATTTATGTTTATCAAATGGTCAGATAAATGCATCTTTAGGGTAATGTAGACTCAATGCCTTTAATGCAGATCAGTTGTATTTATGTGTATAACCACTAGGGGTGGGCGATATAGCCTCAAAATGATCTCATGGTATAATTTACAATGATGACATTTATGACAATATAGGAAGAAAATACAACATTTTATCGATGACCGCAGCTTGCAGGCAGCAAAATTTATCACTGCAAACAAAATAAATGGCTTTTTCCATCCTTCTTTTCCATTGAGCTACTGTTACTGATAACAGCAGCAGTATTATAGTACAATAGCAGAGACACAGCGTAAATCAAACATGAGCACAATAAGTGTTTTCAATTGAAATTTTACATAACTCAAAGTCTAACATAACTACTTAAAACTTTAGTTTAACGATAGCTAAAGTAACTTCACCTTGACAGATATAACAAGGCAGGAAATTACAAAAAAAAGTTAAACAGAGATATGTTTTTCCTCGGTTCTCAGGAGGGTATAATAAAAGTGCAGTTGAAAACGTTTTCTACCTGAGGTGTTGCATCTTGGGTTGAGCTTTTTGACTGGCTCTGCTTTTCTACCACATAACCACAGGAGTAATTTCCATCCACTGTTTGCTCTTCCCATCATATGGAGCGCAACTAGCGAGTGCTCCAGCAATCCTTGGTCGAGTCACTTCTGTACTTTTGGTCTCATATCACCAGCTGCTCGTATCTCATCATCACATGTCTTTGTAGCCTCGTTGTACTTGTTTATTGATGATGTGCCTCATTTGGTAAAACGAGTTTATTGTTTCCATCTGTAGCTGAAATAGGTTAAGTATTGTGTTTAGTTGGAGGTATGCTCTCAACAACAAAGCCAAACTACTTCCATAACATTGAAGAACCTCCCTTTTCAGTGGGAGGCATCCACTAGTGGCACTAAGTAACAAATGAAACTCTAGAATTTCTCTGAAATCTGAACTTCTTCAGTGATCTGTTAGCACAATTAATCACACAACAAGTCATGTTAATTGTTACTCGTCGACCATGACATGCCCCAAGTTTTCTTCCATTAAAATGACAGACAAACAGGTGAACAAAGGCTCCCTCTGAACAGCCTCTTCTTTCTTCTTGTTCCCACAGAAATTTCCTGGGAACCAAAGAGACATCTTTACTCCTGATGGCCATGTTCCTCCTCGCCGTGTTTTACCACGGGCAGCAGGTAAGACCATGCCAGCTTTAACTGTCCTAATCAGTGAAGGAATGGTACTGTACACATTCAGAACATTGATTCATCACCTATGAGTTGATTTGTTACGGACTGGTGATTGAGTAAGAGGATTTCTTGGCTTAGATTGTTATTATCTACAGGTGATTTTCGTGTCTTCTCAGGTGGATTAGCTTGTTTTTGTAAGCATCAAAATTTATGATTAAAGGTGACTGAAGGGCATGGATAAAAACAAAAACTGTGACGTGTTCCTTTAAAGGATAGTAACAGAAATAACCAGAGTACAGTGGGCGTGAGGAACCCAGCATCTTTCTTGTTGCTATGTAACGGTCTAATTAGAGTTATTGGCTAACGTGAAATAAAAATAACAGAAGAAGATAACAAACAGTTGGCATTCAGATGTGTCCAAACATGATGACATAAACGGTTAACAACCTGCCACATGGAGCTGGCCTCTGAGAAACTCTGAATGGCATTTTGTAATAGTAAATTACAGATGAATCAAAGCAAAAAAAAAAAAAAAAACTGTCGTTGCATCCCTTAAAAATGTGAATCACTCTTCCAGCTGTGGATGCTTTTCTGGTGTTGAATCTCAAATACTTTGGTTTCATACAGAAGAGGTGACAGTCGTAGCTGTCAGCATTAGACATCTGTGCATGATGACCCAGAGAAGGCAGTGATGAGAAATGCAACAGAACCACTGTCCGCAGAAGAAATACTTAACCTGTTAAACAAATGACTGAATATCTGTGTAAAGTTCTGCGACCACGAGAATTTATATATTTGTTTTATTGGAAAGTTTAAAATGTCAGGAATAGATCATTTATATTAAAGCCTGGAGAATTATCAGCAGATGACGGGCTGCACGACCTCGCTCTCTCGGGATATAATATTCTTTTTTTTTTTAGTATATTCTTAACGTGATTCGACTGGCTTGCGGCTGCAGTAGTAACATAAGATGGACGCAGCCATCGTGATGTCAGCCGTAGGTTTGTGAAGTCCTGTTGTTAATCCTTGAGCTGAGTGTTTTTGCCATAACCATCTTGGTGCTTTTGAAACCGGACCAATGAGGGGTGAATCTGACTGTGAAATCACACTCTGATTGGATAACCAATGAGCACGTCCTGTATAATCCTCCTTATGAGGAGTCTTATGAGTAACTGAGCCCTTAAACTCATCAGTAAAGTGTTTACAGAGGTCAGGGTGGAGGGATGTTTTGCCATAGCCTTCTATAGGACCTGAAGTCTTGTGTGAGCCTTGTGCATCACCGCCTGGTGGCTACTAAAAACAATGCAGGTTTAATGCTTGAGAAATCAACCTTTTCTCAACTCTTCAGCCCAAGGAGTGGCAGCAAAGCAACAGGTGAGAAAGGTCGGGGTGTTTAAGCCTGAAACGTATACTTTTGAATCCTCTAGTTCTGTATATGAGGTTTGGGCTGAATCTGCACTTTACAGGAAATCTGAGTGGTGGCAAGACAATTATAAGCAATTTGTATTTACCTCTTCTAGGTTTGTTGAATGCGGTCCAAGTGTAAGAAAGAAAAATCCCTTTGGTTGAACCTCTTGCTGCATATAAAAGCTGTGACACAGGGGTCTGGGTGGAGAACACTTTAGTAAGACCGAGCCTTTAAACGCAGCACCGGCGTTACATCTGCTATATCACAGGAAACATCCTGCCAGATTTTATGATTGCATAATAAGCGACCGGAGTGTTTCTTCAGCAAAGCAAAACTGACAGACCACTTTGTTTACACATCTGATACATTATACAAGCCATTTCTATAAAGATGCAGTGAGACTCAGTGGCCTGAAGGAAACTGCTATCACTGTGCTGCTTTCATGCTCTCACTATGGCAACCTTTGATCTTGTAGTTTAGCAGCTCGCCATTGGTCAGAGATGGAGGGGAGACGGCCGTAATTGAAGGTCTTTTGTAGCCTCATGAAAGTAGAAAGCAGCCGTATTTGAAGTCATGCAGTGGCATATTGATTTTCTCTGGGTCAAACCACTTGTTTGGCAAAGCAGAGACAATGACAGCTCACAGCATGAAACACTCGCAGCGCTGAAAAGCTGTTTGTGCCAGATGCATATAGCCAAGAGAAAAGAGAGCACATTAAAAACACTGTTTACTCTTAGCTGGAAAGTCCAGCGTGCGAAACAGGATCCAGCTGTTTTTTAGTGCAGTGTTAATGCTTTGATGAACTCTGAGAGTGGCTCCGTGTTTTCTGCTAAATATTCCAAATTATCTTTGGGCAAAGTGGATAATAGCTGACAGAGGAGCACTTTTTGTTTTCATTTTTCATGCTTAAGCTCACAGCAGGTGTTAAGTTACACCCTTTTTTGCATTGTCCAATTTTTGTGGTATATTTCAGTCCTTTAGTGTCCGGCCTGGAAGTATTTCTCCAACGGTAAACACAGGCTGTCTACAACAGATATACGAACACAATGTGATGTTTGTGAAACCTCAAGCTGGAAGCTAGACTGCTGGCTTTGGTCATTCAGAAAAAGCAATCAGCACTTTCCCAGTGTGGTAACTACAGTACTGCGGAAAAGTCACTTTATATTTTGCAAGGAAAATGGGAAAGCAGCGATTTATTGAAATATGTGCAAACATACATGGGTATATAGTATATAAGGCAAAAACAGAGTTTGTGGAATTCTAACAAGCTTAAAAATCAATATTTGCTATGGCTACCTTTATTATTCTGCACAGCCTGAACTCTCTGAGGCAGCTTTGTTTCTTTAAGTAGTCTTCAGGAATAGTTCTGCAGGCTTTATGAAGGACATTTAAAGCTCTTCTTTGGATGGTGGCTGCCTTTTATTCTATTCTAATAGGATGATCCCACACAGATTCAATGCTGTTGAGGTCTGAGGTCTGGGGAGGCCAATCCATGACTGATAGTTTTGGTTTTACTGGATTGGACTGGATTACTGCAGCGTCTGGGGACTTTGTCCCGTCTTCCTTGCTCACCCCAACCGGTAGCAGCAGATGGCCGTCTCTCTGAGCCTGGTTCTGCTGGAGGTTTCTTCCTGTTAAAAGGGAGTTTTTTCTTCTCACTGTCGCCAAAGTGCTTGCTCATAGGGGGTCATATGGTTGTTGGGTTTTTCTCTATATGTATTATTGTAGGGTCTACCTTCAGGCATGTGTTGTTATGATTTTGTGCTGTATAAATAAAATTGAATCGAACTGAATTTGTCATGCTGAAAAATGAACAACACAACACAATCCCCAACATCACTGACTGAAATACAGCCCCAAACCATGACAGAACCTCCACCGTGTTTTACTCTTGGGGTAAAAAAATATCCAGTTTAATCCTTATTTTGGGATAAAGTTTGCTGTCTGTACATCCCTGTGACCATTGATATTAACAGTAATTTACATAGTGCTTCAAAAAACCTGCAAACATTTTCAATATGTTTGGACTTCTGTCAAAACATATGTCATTACCAGCATAACAGCAGGTTTTTGACCCCCATTTTATATCTCATTTCTACTTTGGCAGCCACTGGAACTAGAAAATACAAGTCTGGCGTTAGTAATTGCACACAGGTTGGGCTGCGATTGGAGAAATTTCCCCAAAGAGGAGCAGCAAGAAGCACGGAGAAGTTGTGACTAAAACTGACCAAAATATGGTGGCACGACACTCACATCCACTCCTCCACGTGCTGAACTGACTGTAAGCGACTCTAACAGTAATCAGAAGTCTCACATTTTCAGAATGGCCTGTGGTTTCTGTTTGAAGCAGAGCTCCAACAACAGAGGCACGCAGTGATGAAGCAAAACAGAGGTAATAATCATTACGCTGAACAATGGTGTAATGAAGCTTCATTTGAATTCTGGAATGAGAACAAGGCTGAAACCTCACAGTCCTGTCGTCCATTGTTGAGGAAATGCATGAACACAAAGGGTGTTAAAACATTAGTTAGTGCTTCTTTCACAAAAGACACTTATTGCGCTGTGGAGAAAATCCTATTAGAGCGAAGAGATGGAGGAAACTATTTCAGCCTTTTATTCGTCTTCACAGCCTCTTTCATTACGAGAATTGTGGTTTTATTCAGCGCTCGTTAACTCTGACTGCTGTGTGTGATGTCTTCCCGGTAAACATTTTCTCACCTTTTCCCTTGATAATATGTTGAGCTGCAAGTGTACAGCTTATTATGCGAGCCCAGGAAAAAAGTGATGAAAGTTAAGAAAAAAAGAGTTTTTGTACATTTATACAATAAGACAAGTTAATGCATTGAGTTAGCAGATTTGGCCACTATAATATGTTTTTTGTTGTAGGTAGTCGATTATTGCATCAGAAGATCAGCAGAGGAAACTAAGCCAGCGGCCTTTCACTTAATAAACTAATGGTGGAAACACTGAAGCTAGATGAGGTTGTTGTTCATGAGTGCTGCTTCCTGTCAGAGCCATAATTGCATTATCAAACACAGCGAGCACGAAGCAATTCACTGCAACCATTCAGAAAAGGCTCTTAATTTGAAAGGATGAGGGATTCTTTTTTTGACACTCCAGTTTTCTGTGGAATAATTTTAAGACTCAAACATTAATCAAGGCTGCACTGTTGGCAGCAATAATATAACACAAATACAAGAAGAATCAAATAATAGCAGTCACATGTAAACCACAATTCATTACATTATTTCACTGGCTCCAATATCTTCACAAGCTTTCCCTAAATTATTAGTATTATTATGTAAGTATCTTTATGCTCAGTCACACAAGGATATAAATAGAACGACAAGGAAGCCAGCGTCTGACTGCAAGTAGTCGTAAACTCGGTCTTAAAACAACCATTTCAAAGGCGTCTGGATCAGAAATTCATTGCAAATGGTCCCAATAATTTTTGGCTGGTGTCAAGAGTCACAGTCGCATAAGAGTCAGGATGTCTTAGTGTCAAGGGTGGAAACCCTCATTTTGATGTACAATATTAATTATCTAGAATGCTGTGAAAATGTGTTTGCCCTCTGCCTGAATATTTAGTTTTTAGCATATCTGTCACACTAAAATGTTTCAGGTCATCAAACTAATTTAAGTATTAGACAAAGGTAACCCCTGTAAATAAAATAGACAGTTTTTAAATGAGGAGGAAAAAGGAGAAAAAACACTATCTAAACCTTTCTAGCCCTTTGTGAAAAAGTAAAACCTAATAATTGATTGTGCCACCCTTGGCAGCAAGAACTGCAATCAAATGTTTGTGATAACTGGCAATGAATCTTTCACATCACTGTGGAGGAAATTTGGCCGACTCTTCTTTGCAGAGTTGTTGAGAATCAGCCTCATTGTGGAGTTTCCAAGCGTGAACGGCCTGTTTAAGGTCACGCTAAAGCATCTTGATCTGATTTGAGTCTGGAGTTTGACTAGGCCACTGCAAAACCTTAAATTTGTTTGTTTTAAGCCATTAAGAGTACTGGACTTCAGATCATTGTCCTGCTGCATAAGGTGAGTGAGCTTGAGCTTCAGGGCAAGAATTGATGACTGGACATTGTCCTTAAGGATTTTCTGGTCGAGAGCAGAATTCATGGTTCCATCATTTACAGCAAGTTATTTTTACATCAGATATAACGAGATGCAAACTTTCCAAAAAGTTCAGCTTTTGTCTCATCAGTCCACAGAATATTTTCCCCAAACTCTTCGGAATCATCAAGATGTTTTTTTGGCAAATGTGAGATGAGGCTTTGTCTCGGTTTTGGTCAGCATTGGCTTTCTCCCTGGAACTCTCTCACAGATGACATTTTTGCCCAGTCTCATGAACTCTGACCTTAACTGAGGCCAGTGAGGCCTCCAGTTCTTTAGAATTTGTTCTGGTTTCTTCTGTGACCTCCTGGATGAGTCGTTGATGAGCTCTTGGTGTAATTTTGGTAAGCCAGCCTCTCCTGGAAGGGTTCACCTCTGTTCCTGGTTTTCTCCATTTGTGGATAATGTCTCTCACAATGGTTCACTGGAATCTCAAAGGCTTAAAAATGGCTTTGTAACCCTTTCATGACTGATAGGCATCAGTGATTTTGTTTCTCAGCTGTTTCTTTAGATTGTGACATGATGTGTTGTTTTGAGATCTTTTACCCTACCTCTGTTTAAATGGTAAATGGACTGGTTCTTATATAGCGCTTTTCTACTCTATCTGAGCACTCAAAGTGCTTTACACAACTTGTTCATTCACACAATCACACCCATTCGCACAAGCACTTTTTTCTAGGCTGTTACTAAGTGCTTCCTACCTAACATTCACACACACTCATACTCCGATGGATGCACCGGAGAGCAACATGGGGTTAGTACAGTGGCTTGCAAAAGTATTCGGCCCCCTTGAACTTTTCCACATTTTGTCACATTACAGCCACAAACATGAATCAGTTTTATTGGAATTCCACGTGAAAGACCAATACAAAGTGGTGTACACGTGAGAAGTGGAACGGAAATCATACATGATTCCAAACATTTTTTACAAATAAATAACTGCAAAGTGGGGTGTGCATAATTATTCAGCCCCCTTTGGTCTGAGTGCAGTCAGTTGCCCATAGACATTGCCTGATGAGTGCTAATGACTAAATAGAGTGCACCTGTGTGTAATCTAATGTCAGTACAAATACAGCTGCTCTGTGAC
>VVHJ01053952.1:5337-15684 GCA_015107715.1 Tylochromis polylepis
TTTAAAAAAAAAAAAAATTTTAAAAAAAAAAGAAATACCCCCCCCCCCAAAAAAAAAACAAAACAACAACAACAAACAAAAAAAAACAAAACAGAGTAATTTAACTTTTGAGAAATCTTGAAAAATTATGGTTGCATAGCTGATATCAAATTGAAGATCAAGTCTGAAGAGGATGTGAGATGGAAAACCAGGTCTGTGAAGCATTTGCAGTATTCTGGGCATTGTACTAGATTGTTGTGATGGCAAAGGACCTGAGCCAGGAGGCAAGGTTTTTGATTTATCTATAATCCAGCCCTAGCTATGATGAGTTCTGGTTGCTGACCAAAACAATGAGACTGCAGATACAAGCAGTATGAATCTGTTATCTATGTGAGGTGACTGTAGAGATGGAGTGAAGAGCTGGAAAGGAGTCTGTAATGACTCAGTTGAATTGGTTTATGCTTCCATAGCGCCTTACTTTGAACTCTCTGGAAGGATCTCATCTGGCCTTTTGATTCCTCAGGAACAACAAACAACAAATTGTTGCTGGGAATAAAAGTGCCTGGAATACTCTGCTTAGTATTGTTGCCACACGGGTAGTGCCAGCAGTGAACTTTCTGTAGTAAATTACTAACCATAGTGATATTTCACATACTTTTGGAGGTCACTAAGGAGCTTGGAAAGAAAACAACTGGACTTCTTTAAGTTTCATAATGTCATGTGACCTTCTAATAGTAAGAGAGATGGCAGTAAGTCCTTACATAGAAGGGAAAAGTAATTCATGGAGCTCCACTGATTTTGTATTGTGAGAAAGTCTCTCCTTGTCACTTCTGTCTGCTTGCAAAACTACTGAAAACACTACCAACAGTTAATGTGATGAGAAGAGTGTGGATTGTAGTGTGGAAGGATCTAAAGGCAGGCATGTGAAACCAAAGAATGAACTGAAAATGAGCCTTTAATGGCTGTTGCAAATAGAAACAATAGTGAAGAAAGCAGTCACCCAAAAACCAAAGCACAAGGAATAATTCCAAGGACATCCAAGGACAACTTGATGAGGGTAAAAGGACACACTGCACTACTATATGCATATATAGGACTATTCATTAATGATAAAACAGGAGGGAGAGGAACACAGGTGGGCAACAGGTGAAAACAATCAGGGGAATCATTGGAAAACACTAAAGAAGCAAAACTAACACAGAAACAATGTAAAACTGAAAATAACCAAGGGAGACGAGAATACTAACACTAAATAAGATTTATGAGACAAATAAACACAGTATGAGACAGAGGGAGGCCACAAAGAAACGCTGGGGAGGCTACTTCTACTAAATAATAATGAAAAATAGACACAGACCAAATCTCATCACAATAAGTAAACACAAAACTAAAGACCTTGTAATGCAAGAATAAGACTGACAGAAAACTAAAATAATACAATGGGCAATCTAAAAATTCAAACAGAAAGTTAGAACCTCGAACACCAGAACAACAAAACACCGAAAATAAACTAAGGCTGTAATATATAAGCTAGCAATCAAAAAACAAGAATCCAACACAGACCAAACAAGAGAAACCAGGGATCAGGTAAGCTAAACAATTTTCACAGCATGCATACTGTGATATAGTGAAACCTGAATGGATTGGAAAACTATCTTGTAAGATTATACTTGCACATCCTTCATTATGGTATTTGTTATGATTTCCTAGACTGTTATTAAGCAAAACACCATCACACAAGTGAAAACCAACTGTAGATTTCTGTAATGCTACTGTTAATTACCTGATTTTCGTTGTCGTCCACGCACACGCACACGACAGAGGATTACATTGCATCATATCGCGCCATGTCCTTTCTAATACTAATGATATGATAATCACTGATTTTAGTATTACGAAGTACTAAAATCCTGGTAATACATTATTGATCCATATACACACGTACACAAAACTAGAAAGCATGATGTCAGATCTGTTTATTTTGCAGTGTAATGTGGAGTTGCAGCATTTAAATATCATGCAATGAGATTTAAGACTTACAGCAGTGTTTGCTCTCCCTTAGCTCTTCCTAAAGCCTGCACCTCATTCCTCCAGGTGCAATTAGAGTGCTGAAAAATTCTCTGTGTTGGAGGAGAGGGAATAATTCTCCAGTTCACGAAGGAGAAAGAAAGCATAAGTTAATATAATGAAAAAGTCAGGATAACTGCAGACTGCATTTTCCAGCACTGATAATGGTAGTGTGTTCACCTCCACACTCCATGAGCATTTCCCAACACACACACACACACACACACACACACACACACACACACACACAAGAAAAATTATTTACAATTACACCTCTTTCTTTGCAGGCACCTCCCTGGAGCAGGAATATACCGAAGGTCGTGAAAGAAAAATAGTACATGTCTCTTCAACAGCCAAGACCACAGTATATCCATGAAGTGTCAAACAGGAGTATCCTTGGGAGAGATGACTAACCCACGTCAGTTGATTATTCTTTTGATTAGTTAAATGGCTCAGCTGTAATTCACACCTGCCCAAGTGTAACATTTCTGTCCTCTTTTCATTTATTGTTTAAACTAAACTCACTATAGGTCAGAGTGGTTATTGTCGAAATAACTTTAAATAACTTTGTTTACAAATTAAATGGACTTTGTAAAGGTGGCAGCAAATTATCATAAAGCTGCAATATAGGTACCACCCAAGGGCCTATATTACACAAGTGGCACCTTGTGACACAAAACTGAGAAAGTCAGAAGGAAAACCATGTTATTAACACTACTATGTTATGCAGGCTCCAGAAATGAAATGAAGTACTCCCATGCATCATGTGTAACTAGAACCCGGCCGGGTCAGTCAACCCCCCACCTCCCCACTTAAAAAGTAAAAAGAAAAACATGAAAATCTGGAAATATAACAAATAAAGCCAAAAATGAATATGAGAAGATTCCAGTCACTCACCTTCATCGTGGCTCTGAGTGTTTTTTTATTGAATCTTGTCTTCTAAGTACAAGAGAGAAATAATAAAGGCTGGCTGTCATCTTTATCTCACGTAAGGCCAGAGAAAGTCCGTAAAATAACACAAACCAAAACCTCCTCCCTCCAGCGCAGCAGTCTGTCAGCCATACCAGGATCCTGATGGCAGCTGCATGTCACCAGTCACACCATGTGTGAATACAACAAGACAGCTGAGCCAGTCAGGCCCCAGGTTGTGCCAGACGAGTGTAACTCCCATTTCACTCCCCAGCTTCCTGCTGTCGTGCGCCCCAGTCCAAGTTCATTCTTGTTAGCCAAAAAGTCCTTCAGGACTGCTGCAACAAGCTAACAGTTGCAGAATACAAGTGGCTGCATACTGCTATAAATGACACTGAAATCAGGTAATGGTGCATTTCTTTTATACGTCAATATATATTCATGCCTATAAAAAAAATAAAAATATCCTCTGCCTTTAGTCTGAGTGGAAGAAAACTGTTGATAACAGAGATAAAGAACAGCTGGAAAACCTGTGCAGAAAGCAGGCAAGGTATGCAAATTCAAAACCCGGTATTTTGTTCACCTGTCTGGCTAGTCTAGGACTAAGAGAGCCAAAGGGACAAATATCAGGTTGGTTTGAAAGTTTTGTTGCTGATTTTAAGCAGCAGTTTTGCATTTTGCAGATGTGCTGCTAGCAACCTCAACTGCAGAATTTAATTTAGGATCACACTGATTCCACTGGATCTTATATCAAGGAAGCTTCTCTGCCTCGTATGATTTGGGTCAAAATGACAAAGTGTTTGGGCCAAGGTCGGATCAGCTTCTTCAGACCACAGATAATACCACTGTCAATATGTTGTGCTATGAAAATGGGTTTGGCAATAAGAACATACCTGGAATTTTTGCCCAGATTCACCATATTATTATCAGCATCCACAAGAAATTAGGCTTTATCAGAAGAAATCAACATATACATTTGGTTGATGTGAATATAGGAGCATGGGGGACTATTCAACACATGATATTTGCTTTCAAATCTCAGATCAGTTATTTATTTATGTATTTATACCCACAATGGTCATTATTTTGCCACCATGGCAGAAAAATAAATAAATAAATAACAGATCACAGCTAAAGCATCTGTCAGATCGTCTGTATTTATGTTTGTGTTTCAGATAGTGTTGCAGTAA
The DNA here is from genome assembly GCA_015107715.1 of Tylochromis polylepis. Taxonomy (NCBI): domain Eukaryota; kingdom Metazoa; phylum Chordata; class Actinopteri; order Cichliformes; family Cichlidae; genus Tylochromis; species Tylochromis polylepis. The sequence continues at coordinate 9,483 of VVHJ01053952.1, forward strand.
CAACCAAGGACAAGGGATATGGCAGGCAGATGGATTGCTTCCATAGTGTAGTTAAATATAATTTGTAATGAAAGAGGATTTACAACCTCTACTGCAACTGTTGGCTGGCAAACGTACCAGTTACATTTTTCTGAGCAGTGAAGAGTGTTGGACTATCTGAAACTCACTATCATCTTAGAAGACTTAAAGATTTACTCAACAGACACCCTGCTGTAATCTTTGTTGTCGATAGCATCCACTCTCATCACATGTAATTCAGGCGTAAACATGTATGGATGGATATGAGAAATAGCCAGCTTAGCTTGTTTTCAAAAGCTTCAACTGGAAGTGAAGATGTTCACATTAGAGCACTGGATCCTGCTCATAGGAATTCAGAGAAGAGGCAGCCAATCACAGGAAAGCAGGATTTTTTTTTTTAACGTCTCTAATGGAATCCAGATATAACAATATAGAGCTGGAAATTAGTGTTTAGTAAGGCTGTTAAAAACAGCACCCCCGATTTACACTCACGGCAATAGATTCTCCCATGTCATCAAACCCTCAGATTTAATAATGCTGCTACAGATAAAATATTCCATCTGTACTGTATGCTGAGTATCCTTTTAAACCACAGGGAGAAGTGAATTGCCCTGCTATTCCTCTCACCCAGGTAATCAGACTCCAAATTGAAAATATCCAGCCACCAATTTCAGTCCAGTTTCAATATTCCCTGCCTGCCAGTGTGATGTCGTGTTTCCTGCAGGCTGTAAAGGTGGAGACAATATAAGTGGCTTATGAATGAAATTTGAATTTCATGGCCCAATATCATTTAGAGTCAGTAATTGAGCAATATGTGTTCTCTAGCCCTAAAATGACTTCTGCTTATTCTGATTTGACTGGTGAAGCAGCTGGGTCATCACAATGGCCTCAAATAACAAAACCATACATGTGTTTCCATCAGCTATCATATTGCCCCTTCTTTGCAGATACTAAGGTCCTACCAACTGTATCTAGGAAAATGAATAAATAAAAACAAAAACAAGATTGAAAAATATCCCAGAGGATTTACCAGTGAGCTCCTGTTAGACATTGTATATTCTTGAAAGAAATTCCCCTCAGTTTCTAATGGAAACAGGTTATAGAGGTATAGCAGTGTGCTCTAGAGGTGGGCCGTCTGCTAATGTAATGAGTCTTTAAAAAAACAGTTAAAACATTGTAACTGGCATGAAAGACATAGCTACCATCTGCATTTTTTTTTTTTAAACAAGAACCTGAAAAAAGTGAGTAAAATTGAAAAACTTTAAGTGTGTCGCAGTCTTCCTAAGCCACACCAGCAAGGCCTTGTCCTCAGCTGTTTCTGCTGAATATGTCTCTTAAAACTTGAAGTGGTTTGAACGTCGTATAAAGGTTTGTTTTTCTCAGGCTATGAGACAGCTCCTTTATATATGCTGGATTTGCTTCTCAACTTGAAGATCTTATTGCGTGGCATTTCTGTCAGTGTAATACCTGAACCAAATTCAGTGCTGAATAGGAGGTTCCAAACTTTTTTTGCTTTACCTTTTCTCTAATTCAGAATACAACACCGGCAAGGCTGAAGAATTTTGATTACCCTTTCAACACAAACCCAAGCAGACATTACCTAAACAACAGTATATAGAGCCTTTTTATTGAAGTATTGTCAGCCACAGATTTGCCACCTTATTTACCTTACTTAGCAGTATTTATTGCTTCATCACAACAAAAAATGTTTATTGAAAATAATTTGGGTTAAAAAAATCAACCCCCCCCCTAACAATTTAGCAACTGGTACTAACAACTTCTCATCATAATTTATATTGAAGCTGGACTACAATAGTTTGTGGGGGTAAGGCTCATTGTATAAGCACCTGGAATTAAGAGGGCAGGAACACTTCCAGGCATCTTGGCAGCACTGGCAAGCTCTCCACCATGAAGGATTACTGAAATAAGGCATAAGGATGTCCCTGGGATGTCTTGGATATTGCCTCCCGCTGGTGCTTAGCACAGCCTCGTCAGTCACATTTGTGATTACCTCTGAGCTGTACCCAATCGTAATTAAGGTGATGACATTTTCACTAATGCACAGCTGACGATGAGCTACGCTGCTGAATTGTGGACATGACGGGAAGAAGAAAACTTTTGCAGAAAAGCATAAAAAGTGTGAAGCAAGCAATATGTTTAGTGAGATGAAAAAGAAAATGCAACAGGACTATCAAAGGCTATTGTTCAGGGCGTACTAAAGAAAGGCAATTTGATGAGGGAAAAGGTGCAAGGAGCTGTTTCAGATGTGACCACTGTGTCTCCAGGGGGGTGATTTCCATTTCATTTCTTCGCCACCAGCTGAATAATCTCCGTCTGCAGCACCTAATAGGAGTTCATAATTAAAACCAGATATGGAGAGAAGTAGGATGAACATGAAGTACTCTCTGGAGAATGGAAAGTCTGAACATGATGCTGGAACACTGAAAACGTGTCAGTTTAAAATAAAGATGAAAACAGGACCGTTGTTACTACAGCTTTTGTTAACCACAGTGGATGTTTTTGTGGTAAAAATACAGAGAAAAACAAACAAACAAAAAAGGTCTTAATAATAGTTTCAGTCCACCTTCCCCTGTTTTCGCTAATCATTTTTTCCCTCTTTGACTTTACTGAAGAGAATAAAGACAATAAACATGATTTATTACTGTGCACATGAATTGACTCTTGTTCTATAAATCTATGAAGTAATACAGTAGTTCTTCTTTAAAATCTGACTCAAAAAAAGCAGAGCCCACAATCAGCTCCTACTCTCTACAATTGTCTAGTTAATGTGGGAGTAATTCAAAGTAATGACAAATTACTCAAACTCTTGTTTTTTTTTTTTTCCTAGTGCTGAAGGAAACAAATTTCAGCATGATCTGCACTGTGATCATTCAGCCAAACACAACACATTCATGTACGGTTATTCTTATGACAGTGACTTTTAGCATTCAGCTGTCAAAGCATGATACATGGTCTGAGGTGTGAATGCTAGAGCACATAATCACCGCAGAAATGATGCATCACTAGGTGAAATGGTTGGGACTGAACACTACCCAATGTATAAAAACTGAGAACAGCTGATGGGTTGCAAGGTGCAGCTGGGCAGGCGGGCAGGTGAACCTAATCAAGTGATCAAGTGAGAGACTAATGCTACAACCCAGCATAACTGGACATATCCATGCACGTTCCTATCTAAAACCTATGCCCCAGCTTTCAGTTACAAACACTCATCACCCCTCAAGTCAATCCTTGGACTTAAAAAAGAAAGGTACCAGAGGGTTGACATGGTAATTATTTCTTCTGTAGTCCTTAATAGAATCCCCACTTAAACATTGTGTGTAAATTGATTGTGTATGTAGATGCCTACAAACGCGCAGGGACACATATTTGTATGTTTAAATATGGCCATAAATCACTTGCATGTGTGGTGCATACTTATGCTGTTGCAGATGACAGTAGCGTGTGTAAATTATTTCCTTTTAAGGGGTTTGGATTCTGCTGCTAATATATAGTAAAATCATGACTAAACTTCTTTTTTTCTGTTTTTATTAGTGGTTTGCTTTATTTTGCTGCTGTGGTGGAATCACCACACCAAGCTGTTTCCTTAAACTCTCTCAAGTCAGTACATAAATTCAGCTTATGGCTTTACAGTTTATGTGCAACTAACTCTTGAATTCTTGGACGGGTGGGGGGTGTCAAATCCTTTTTTTTTTTTAATGCAGCAATATGCAAGCTTATGTTTAGAGTATCGTTTAAGCATCTGCTTCTGCATACAGTGCATAATTTCCACCCTCTAAAGGTTTTTCTATTTCCTGCTCTCCATGAACCATGCAGCAACCACTGCAGCTTGTTGTTTCCTGAATGTAAAGTGGAGCGGAATAAGCATGTTTTATCACAGAAACTGTGTCTCGCAAGTAACCGGGTTCTTATCTATTTAATGCACCACTCACTAAATAATTTCTCACCAGGAAAGAAATATTAAATCACACAACATCATTATTTTAAAATCCAGTCAGGCATGTACAATGACAATAAGAAGAAACGAGGTGTAGACAATAAATTATGTTATTGATTTTCATGTGTACTCGACTTGTAGTTATAGACGATCAAAAAAATACCTCATTTCCGAATGTAGACAGGGCTAACCTTTAATTCTCTGCCAGAGGGTTTCCTGATCAGGACATGTGGTGCATAATAATCTATACTCATTGGACTTTGCAACACTGTCAGATGCTCCCCCATCCCTCTTTTGGTCACTGACTGCCACTGTGTGGTCATAAATATTTAACACAGTTCTGCTGCAATTCGGTTTACATTCTTTTACTGTACACGGTTTAAAAAAATTAGATTCCTGCAACCCACTTATCAGATCGTAATATGGCATACTGTAGCCATGACTGAGATAAATTGGAAACCGTTTTATTGAAGTATCACAGTACTCCTTCCAGAAATAGGCTGAAATATACCTGGGGAAAGACTCGACTTTTCTTGTGGGCAAAAGATGTAATCTGCTTTGGCAAAATAATTCCGTTCCGCCAACACTACAGCCTCCATCATCCATCATCATTAAGAAAGGAAAGGGGAAAAAAAATTGAAACACTTTAATACTGATAAAAGCAGCCACTGGCAGCGTACTGCCTTGCATTTCTGATCTCATTATATTGTTTGATGGTGTGTTTTACCCTACTCCCCTGTAAAGTTGTCACTCCATGACAGTTTGGCTGACGTGGCATCAAGTTTTGACATTTAGACTTGGGCTAAAATGTTGTTTGTCATCTGTTTTTTTTTTTTTCTAAGGCCTGTCATTTTATACCACATCAAAAGTCATACAGAAATATCTGGGGCACCCAAATTTCAGCACAACAGTGGCCTAAAAAGTTCTGAATGCTACGCAGTCATAATAAACGCAGACCCACAGAACAGAGTTTTACAAAATAGTTGGTTTCTAAATGCTTTCTTTTAAATAATAAATGAATGCTCACACTCATGCTTTGGCAGCTGTTGAAGGTTTTCTGGAACGTTTCAAAGACTAGATTTGATACACATGTTATTAAGAAAGGATGGATTTCTGCTTTAATTGTAGATATCCTGGGTGGCTGACACTGGCAGCACACTGCGGTGATAAGAAAGCCCATACACTGGGCTCATCCCTGTGTGGTGGAAGCTCTCCGCCTTGCCAAACTGCCGCAGATGGAAGAGCAGGGTGAGCTTTCGGGTCATGGTTCTAAGTGCCAAGAAGGAGGCCAGGATCTGGGCGAGCAGGAAGAGGAGATAGAGGGAGTGGACAGCTCTCTCCAGAGGCAGGATGATAATTCCTTCATCGGTCAGGAAGAACAGCAGCACTGGCAGCTGGAACATGAAAGACAGGAGCCAGAAGGCTGCCAGCTCTGGCACCTGATGACAGGGAGGAAAGGAGAGAAAATTTGGGTTGGCATGCACAAACGATGAAAAGATGCAGCAGTCATCGATCAAGTGCTTTGGTTGAATCCACATGAAAGCAAAGACACACATACACTAAAACTCAGTAGGCACTTGTGTAGTTCAGTGCAAGATATAAATTTGAAATACCTTTTCTTTGAGGTTGCCAATGTAGCCCAGATAAAGTCGAACCACTTCGATGACTGTAAGTAGGATCATCCCAGTAATGAGCAGAGCCTGATAGTACCCAGGAAGATAGTAGAACTGGCAAAAGTGAAGAGCTGTAATTAGTGAGTATGATCAAGGAGTGTGTGTACAAACGTGTGTTAGATTTTTATGTAAACGTTTTTTGTAATTATTAATGAAACAAGTTTTGTTTTTCATAAAGTCAGTGAATGTGGAGTTCACTGCTTGTGTCGCTTTTACTTCATTTCAGTGCTTCTGATTTTATGTGAGGAGGCTTAGAGTTCATTCTGAGGCCACCACTAGATGGAGCCAAAGTCAAACGTTTTCCAATTGATACGGTGGGATTGATAAATAGATTTGGTTCATCGAAACCTGAATTTTTGACTTCAAGAGGAAAACTTCTAACTATTTACTCACCAAAAGCTGTTCAATAAAGGATCTCGCTGTAATACTGCATGTGACTGAGTGTTTACATCCTTGGATTATCAATGGAACGAGCCAAATTAACTTTGTAAGCCCAAGCAATCAACCAAAAACAAAAATGCTCCAATGTGTAAAAACAACAACAGCAACAACCCCC
>VVHJ01053986.1:7306-37314 GCA_015107715.1 Tylochromis polylepis
TAAAATATTTTTTATATATATATATATATATATATATATATATATATATATATATCTGTTAGTAGGCACTTTAATGTTGCAAGTTTTAGAAGCAAAAAGGGAAGTATGAAAGGATCAGGTTAATGTATTGTCTAATAACCTCTTACAGGGTCAGCTTTATGTGATTGGAGGTTCAAACGGACATTCTGATGAGCTGAGCTGCGGGGAGAAATATGATCCACACACTGATGAGTGGACTCAAGTACCAGAGCTGAGGACAAATCGCTGCAATGCAGGTCGGTCCACTGTGCATTCATTTCATTTTTCATTTTTCCTTGTCTAGAAAAAATTTGTTCAAGTCTTCAATGGTGGTTCTCTCTCTTAAAAGGTGTCTGTTCCTTGAACAACAACCTCTATGTTGTGGGAGGGTCGGATCCCTGTGGGCAGAAGGGTCTGAAGAACTGTGATGCTTTTGACCCTGTGACCAAAACCTGGACCAACTGTGCCTCCCTTAACATCAGTGTGTATCCACAGTGTCACATAAAATGATCTAAGATGTAAAATAAAGATTTTGGAGGACTAACAAATTCAAAGTTAGATCTTGTGACTTTTTTTGGCACCTCAAGTTGAGATGAAAAGCTGTATTCATTAAGCGAATATGATTATACGATTTCAGGGAGGCACCAGGCAGCAGTGTGCGAGTTGGATGGCTTCATGTATGCGATCGGAGGGGCAGAGTCGTGGAATTGCTTGAACACTGTGGAACGCTACAATCCTGAGAATAACACCTGGACTCTGATAGCCCCCATGAATGTGGCTCGCAGAGGGGCCGCTGTTGCTGTTCATGCAGGTGAGTCCACGGATATGAAATGTTGGACCTTTCAGACTAAACTGTTCTTGGTGTAGAAAACGAACTGCCACATTTCCCTAACTTTGGTGTCTCTGGCTCTCGATAGGCAAACTGTTCGTTGTCGGCGGCTTCGACGGCACCCACGCTCTTCGCTGCGTGGAGATGTACGACCCCGCCCGCAATGATTGGAAGATGCTGGGCAGCATGACCTCATCTCGCAGCAATGCAGGCGTGGCCATGCTGGGCGACACCATCTATGCCGTGGGCGGCTTTGACGGAAACGAGTTCCTTAACACAGTGGAGGTATACAACCCCAATACGGACGAGTGGTACGACTGCGCCAAAGCCCCGTCTCCCCTCTCTGACTGAAGAAGGAAGACCGGGAGGAGGGAGAGCAGGGGATTGGGAGTTTCACAGTGCTTCACCTATTATTTTTTTTTTTTTCCCCCCAAACTAACAGGCTTAGTGACGTAATCGTGTTTCGTGATGATCTGTGTGTATGAGCGGAAATGTGTGGGGATGGGGGGGGACGTTGGGGTTAGGGGTCTTCAGTGAAGATCAACTTATATTTAGGGGGTTGGGAGGGAGGGTTGTTGCCCAAAGCAACATGACGCCTTTGCATATTGCATACAATGGTTTTTGTGCTGTATATATTTTGTTTCTTCCTCATTTCTGTCACATGCCAACACATTTAGTGCTTTTATTTTTTCCTTTACATTTCAAAGGTTTGTCACTGAGGTTTTCAGAGAAGCGTTCTACTTTTGGTTACTTAAAAGGTGGCTGTATGGAGTGGTGATCTTTTTATTTAAGAATATTTCTGTTGGGGGAAATGTAATTTTGCTCACATATTTAAAGGTTAATAGTTTGAAGCCTTACTCAAAAGTGCGAGTAGATGAACACCTATCATGGCTTTTTGTGTCATTTTAAACCAGCTGGATTGCTTTTGAATCTTAAATGATGGCCTTTTTTTATATTTTTTTTATACACTGCTGATTTACCAATTTTAAAAAAACACAAACAGAAAAAAAAGTAGTAGTAGCAGACGGCTTAAGTCATTGAATCTAACCAGTGCCAGATTTAGTTGCATTTTCGTGCACACACCACACACGCACAAACCATGCTTCTGCTAACTAAATTTTTGTTTTTGTGACTTAAGAAATTGATGTATGTAGACATGCAGTTTACTAAATCTTTTTTTTTTTTTTTCCCTTCTTGTTTCAAAGTGTCAGGCATTGGCAGATTCTTCTGGAAGGATTGTTAGAGCAAGAAAATGACCACATTTGTAACATTTCTTAATAAATCATTTAAACCAGATTTTTGTCTTCAGTCTGCTTTATAAATGCTTAACCAAATGTGCTACTAGGTGATGTCCACTGTTAACATATAGAGTGTGTTAAAACGGTAGTGCTGTGCAATATTGCAAATCGATCTGAAGGGTCGGCATTGCTGATCCTAATACAGTTAACTTTTAACCTATAAAGGCAGATGTAGGGTTTGCAAATTCTGCTCACATTTTAATAGCCAACATTAATCAATTAATCAACACAATAAAAAGTATCGCTCTTATCACACCAGTATCGCTCAGATAACAAAAACATTGCTCCAAATTGGTATCGATACAATCTGTCCACCTTTATTAAACTGATAGGATTGCTGATTATACTACAGATTTCAACTTTTTTTTTTTTAAGGGTCACCTGCCAAGTCATGACTTAACTTTTGCTGCCACCTCATCTTCCTCTAGTTCTGCTCCTGAGTAATTGCTCTGTCCTGTTCACTGCTGTCTAAGCTTTCACCGACACCATTTTCCACAGTGACTACCACACTAAACCAGTTTTTTTTTTCTTTTTTTTTCTCTCCCCTCCCAAGTGTCTTTTAGTGGAGATTATGCTAAGCTGGCTAACAGACATCAGCAGGAAGGGATGACGACAGTCATTCTGGATAGTGGTTGAAAGTGGACTGTGACCTCATATCCCTGGCTGCCTGCGTGCCGGAGCTGGTTTAATCCCTGCCCTGCACTCATTCACAACTTGGTCACTGATAAGCTCTATAGACATACCTGACAGTGGGGGGAAATGGGCCAATGACTAGAAGTAGTACAGAATCAATACATAAATGCTGTGCATAAATTTGTCTGGCCATACACTTTACAATGTAAGGGCAAAGTGTGACCATGACTAAAGAGCTGAGAGCATCAAAATGTGTTGAGGCATTTTAAGCCCTTACGTGATAATTTACAATTATAACTTTGGTACATAGAAAATGAGAATGAAAGAAAAACAAATTACAACATCACTGTAGGTCACAGTGAGGTCCCTCGACAGCTACATCTCAAAAAAAAAAAAATTTTTTTCTTTTTCATTTTTCTAAATGACTAAGCTAACACAGGAAGTTAGGATCCTCAGTGGCCCTCATTACCCGTCCTTTCACAGTCTTCTTCCGCCTCTTCCTGCAATGACGTCTGATGCTTCAGCCTCTCCTTGTGTCACACTATCAGCAGGTGTATTCTAAGCCTGTCTGCTGGCATCACAGGCACATAATCCCCTTAGTCACCCCTTACACACACACACACTCACGCTCAGGCTCAGGCTGACGATCACAGCAGTGCTCTGCACGGGCGAACGTTCCCTCAGTGACAGAAGAAATGCAGTTGAAAAAGATGATGTTAGTAACAGTGGACACGTTAGTCTGGAATGGAAGTAAATCATGTAGATATGAAAAACTTTAATGATTCAAAAACAAGCAACAGTTAAACAAACATCATATAAAACATCACTTTAGCCAAGAGAATACTTTAAGTTTAGATGTCAAAATAGGCTCTATAAAATGCTCCCAAATTATGCACCGAACAATCTCAGCATTCATAAAAAGAAAAAAATAAATAAATTGTGTCGTTTTATGGAGGTGCTGGACGTAACCACATATAAGACCTGAGCTCTCTAAGCCTAGTGGGGCAATGAAAACAGTATGTTTCTCTGTTCACTGACCCACTGGTTTATTATGAAAGAGATTTTTGTGCTGATCAGTGTGCCAGCCTAAAATCTACATTAAAGAATTATCTCCTGGCTCCAGCTTCATATTGAATGGACCAGAATGAGAGTGCTATTGATGTTCTCATTTAACTCTCAGCAAGAAGCGAGTGAGTTAATTTACCCAAATGTCAACAGTTTCTTTCATTTCTGTAAGAAGCTGCCTTTAGTGGAGTTAAACAACTAGAAACAAAAAGCTGTCAGTTAATTAGCCAGTTGCACATAGAAATGGTTTAAAAACATACCTCTAAATAAATACAGTCCTTTTAATAACAAATGGTACATATTTTGTTTTTATTAAAAAATATTTCAAGTAAAAATAAGTTTTGTGATTTAAACAAAATAATACGAAATATGAATTATAAAATTTTTTTATAATTAGATTTAAATATTTGTAAACTAAATTTCACCTTAAATCCAAAACTCGTTCAGGGCAGAAGTGCAAGGCTAATAGAGAATAATGAAAACTGTACTTGCTGAATTATACAAACCAGCTGTTACAGACAGTACAAAGTATTAAACAAACCTTCGGGATGATGAACTCAGAAAACATCTCTGTAACATGAACTTTACAAACTGAGAACAAAGACAGAAACGTGGAAAAGCACGAGCAAATGTGCCTTTAACATAACAGCTTTGAGTTCAAGTTAAGAATTTGTCATTTCAAGGCATCTGCTTGGTTGATGAGCAACATTTCGGACACTCGTACAACGGTGCTACGTGGGGAACGTCATGTATTGACTTGCAGCTTGAACACAGTGTTCCAAGGCCTCTTTAAGTTCCAATAACTTGCTCCCTCCCACCCTGAGCTTCTCCCTGGGAAGACAAGAGAGAGAACAGAGAAAGACATGAGTACAGAAAAGGGAGTGGCATCAAGATCTCTCACACCTTTGCCTGTATGGTTTAATTAGATCCACTAATAGTGTTACTCGGTGATGAAACAGACTTTAAGCTAGTTTAACTTCACTTTATTAGACTCTATTGTTGCACACACATACACATCAGCTCGTGCACTTCCTTTTTCTCCTTCCCCTTCACAATAAGAGTCCAAGTGGAACAAAGCTTGCAAGTCAACAAACAGATCCACTAAAGTGTTCTTGTTTACTTTATAATCCGGAGGCACAAGAAAGTCCTATATATTAACCCTTTAACTACACTTTCCTGCCGTTTGGCTTTTACGCAAAGTATACGGAGACTGAAAGGCTTGCTGAGACAGAAAACCAGATTGATGGGTAAATGTTGCGTTACAAGATGACTGTTCAGTGAAGCACTTGTTGTGAAACTGAAGGATGTGGAGAACATTTCAACAGAAAGGTGTCAAAAGTAAGGTCTTCAGTCACAGGAATGCACACTCCTCCAGTACACAGTGTTCATGGGCTAAGCTTTACAAAAGGAACCTTGTGTGTGATACTTATTCTCCCATACAGACGTGTGCAATTGAGTGCAAAAGTTTGAGAACGCCTACTCCAGAAATGTCTCTTACTGTGCGACATGGAATTGAGAGCGGACAATGATCTAATCTCCAAAAAGCCTGTGGCTAATGAAATGTTTTAAGCTTGATCACATTAATGGGAATGGAGGTCAAGTTGAGATCTGGAAGATCACATCACTTTTCCAAGAGAACTGCTCATAGGATGGCAAGAAAGGAAAACCTGTTTCACTTTAAAAAGACCTGGAAGCACAGTTGGGAATGGTGTTGCACTGTTCTCATCTGCAGCAACACCAAAATCTGTTCCCGTGACCGCCCCATAAAAAACAGAACTACAAGTTTGCAAATGAGCATTGAAACAAGCCTTTGGACTGATGAACTAAAAACAGAAGTTTCTAAGGGCACTGATTAAAGGCGTGATTGTAAAGGAAAAGTCTCGAGTATCTTGTGATGAAACTGGTAAGAAGAGGATGGATGATCATGCTTTGAGAATGTGTTCGTGTGTTGCAGCAAGTGGCATGGGGAACATTTCAGTGGTAAGATGAAGAATGGTTTGTAGGTAAACAACAACAACCAAAAAAAAAAAAAAAAGCTGTAAAAGACGTAAAGAGGATTTTGACTCTTGATATTAAAAATCTCTGTTGCAAGAGTGCTCTGGTCATGATAGTTTAACCACTTCTGATCACACTGCTGGCTGACTGACAATATGGATGGTTTCAGCAACAGGATAATGATCCTACCAAACCTGATAATTCACAAGGAGTTATCTCAAGAAGCAAAAGCTAAAGGTTTAGACACGGTCCTTGCAGTCCACCAGCTGGACTGAGCATCACTAAAAGTTTGTGGACAGACCTAAAAAAACCAACAACAAAAAACAACAAAAACCCCACATAACCAGAAGGCATTCAAAACCTTTAAAAGCTGTGATAGTTACCTAACAGAGTGGTACCGCACACACACACACACCATATGAGTTGCCCAAACATTTGCTTAAGGCCCTTTTTCCTATGTGTAATTTTGAAACTGTGAAAGACTGAAGTTAAAAAGTCTTTCCATCTTTCTTGAAATAATCAAGTAATTTGTTATCTTGATGATGTCTTTTGGAAACCTTGTCAAACCCAGTATCCAAGCTTTGGCAGGTCACTGTGGGCCACACATGGATTAGACCATGAATGTGGTCTCATGTTCTACATTGCTGTTTGTTGATAAAACAGCACTGTTGACCTTTGTTGGGTAATTAAAGGCCAAAGTTCCTCACTTCCTTGCTCAATACTTTTTTTTTTTTAATACCTAAAGAATCCTCATAGCATGAATGAATCCAGACTTTTCTACACTAACAGTTCGATAACTGAACTTTTGATGTGCTGATCACACTCAGCACTCACAACAGACAATGGTGCTTCTGTGTACACAGCAGCTTCCAGAAGCTCTGGATTTCAATGGCAGCTATTTAAGCACATCTCCCTCAGCTGAACTAATTTTTTCTGGTAACACTACTACAGTACACTACATCCAGGCCGTTACAAATGCACAAACGCACATAATGAGCGTTCAGCACGAGCACGCACAGACACACAAACTGGCTGCTGAAATCTTGGCAACAGCTGCTTAGCAGCGGAGACACTGAGGGAGCTTGTTGCTTGTTTGCCTTTTTTCTTTGTTTCCACTGGAAGATTGTGTAACTGCAGGAAGGAGAGGAATCTGCTGATTGCTATCCATCCACTTCCCGTCCCTCACCCCAGGGTGCAGCTGTGTGTTTTTGGAACCTGTGGAAACGGGTACAGGCTGCTCCCAGGATGTGTTGATTGGTGACAACTGGTCTGGTTTTGCATTCCAGAGTGCGCCATGGACAGAAGTGTTTACACTGATACACTAGTGCGACACATTTGTCACGTCAAAAAGCATCAAACTGTCAGTGACACACATGAATTGTGCACAGTCACTGACCCAGGGAAGGGCTTCTGTGCTGCTTCTCTACATAACAGCCTACATGTGTTTGACAGGCAGTTGAAGCATACCCCCGGGAGACACTAATGATTTGCACTCAACAAAATAGGACCATGTGATGATGTGCTGCATGGTGAGATGTTCTAAACTAGACTATCATGTGATTAGCTGGAACAGAAAGCCTCCAATTGTATTCCATCCCTAGCTGACTCTGATGGTGCTATGAACATTTAGATTATTACGCCAGAGAAAAAAGAATAACAATAGTAATAATCGTAAAAATGAGAAGGGTTACACTGTCTAAACCGTTACTAATTAGCCATTTATGTTCATTTTTCCTCTTCATGTTCCCCTTTTTCATTTACCAGTCCTGCCAATAAGCACAAAGAAATCTTTCTTTGTCACTGGGATACACACGAGAAATGGATGTTTCATTTCAAAAGCAAAAACCAGAAATGCAGAACGGCTTGATAAAGAATTCTAATTATTGATCAATAAGAAGGTGGAACAGCGTTTGGGTTTTTTGTGTGTCTGATGTACATAAAGAGCAAGCAAAGGCATGGTGTGTTCCAATTAACACAACACATGAAGACAAAGATTTATATTTCAATAACATTAAGCATGAGAGGGTGAAATGAAAGCTTCTATTACTGAAGGAGACTGATTTGCCTTATCAGACACAAAGCAGTTTCTCTTCAGTGCAGCACTTGAGTATAATGAACAGAAAATTAACTAATGTAACGCCCAAGGCTTTCTCGTGCTGAACGATGTGCTGTTCCCTATAGGTTTATGAAATGGCAGAGCGGTGTTTCCCTCTGGTTATTCCATGTGACCGAGTTACATAAAACTAATGTGTAAATTTCATGACATAAGACGATGCCAGAAGAGGTGAACGCTAAATCTGTCGAGTGAGTCACCGAATTATGCAAGAAATGATATGAAAGTTAAACACAGACGTGGCTAATATGTGAACAAGCATTCACATACACACAACGCGAGAATGGAGAAATTCGCTTATCAGCTGTGGTAACCAAGAGCCATGCTACTCTGCATTAAAAGCCATCAGGCATCAACCTAATGGCAGGTCTACGAGTGAAAAATAACCCAGGTGCAGTATAATCATCAGGCTCGCATAAATGACTCTATAAAAACAAAAACAGATGTTTTCAAACAACCGCAGGAAAAATAAATGAAAGAGCAGAAGCAGGGCGGTGTGGATTTGAATATTTCTTGGAGCTCAGTGTATTTTAGTAGAAAGCAAACTGAGCTGAGCTACCTGACATCACAAAAATATGACAGTCAAAATTGCCCATTTGTTCCTGTCCCTCCCACTCCTTAAAATCTTCAAAATCTAGATGGCTTTCAGAAGCACACACGCACATGTGACTGCCCACAAGCTTTGTGCTTGATTTACACAATATCCTTTCTTACTAAACACAGAATGGCATTCCTATATTAAATAACATTTCTACAGTAAACTCCCAGCCAAAAAGCAGTACCTTAATTCCTGGTGTTTCTATGCCAGCGCAGAATAACAGACCTATCACTGATTATTTTTAAAGTTGTTTTTTTATAGTATTATAAAAAGGTACGTTATCGAGAATGATAAACAACACAGAACACGTTTTTTAACCTGACACGTTAAAATCTTATCAGCTGATACCTTCGTGTACTCAACGCTCCTGGAGCAGGCCTCCCAAGGCCTTATATAACTCATGACATAATACCACTGCGCTCAGCAAAGAAATCAAATATTTAACACTGCTGGTAATGCGCTCGCTAAGTGAAGTCCTAGACTGGTTCACAGCGAATGTAACAAATAAAACATTTAGCATCAAAACAAAGTGCCTGCCAGTGGTGATCTGTGGCAACAAAAGCCGGAATGATGTGACTGCTGAGAGCCTGCAGAGCTCTTCTGGGAAGTGACACAGCATATGCTGTCTTTAAACACTAAAAAACATTTGTTTCATCGTGATTTCACGTGATTATTCCAGGCAAGAAAGTCACTGAAATACAGGAAAGCCATCTGATAATGCTTTTGGCTCTTATGATACAATAAGCAAGATCAAGCACAAAACTAATCATCTATATGAAGTTATCCATAAATGTTTAATAGACTGAATGACAAACAAAATCAGTCCTACTAACAGTGACAGTCAATATTTTCTAAGCTGGAGTGATGTCATGATCAGAAAAACCTTTTGAGAGTCACACAGCAGTATTAGGAGAGAACAAATAACTGACAGTTGAATACATAAAACTGTGGCTTGTTTCTATGGCAGCTGGCATCACAATGGACTGACGGATGTAGTGATTCTGCTCGTTTCTTGTATATGTGACTGACTTTTCATGTAAGATTAAAGTCTGTTTATAAAAATTAAAGTCTAAAGCTTTAATAATACAAGCAGAAGTTGAATAAAACCATCTTAGATAGTGCTAAAATAATGTACATGTGTATAAGACATATACAGGCCTTATAGCTTAAGCAAAAGCTCTTCATTGTCTCAGTTTAACCACATTGAAGGTTATAAGCAGACAAAAACAGTCCACAATCTGTGACATAATGATGACATTTATATCCTATAGTATGTTCCTTTTATGACAGTTTATGACTGGTACTTAAGATTGATGAGATAATCTCAGAGAGAGTGTAAATGTAAAGCCCGTGTATTATGTTACACAATATAAAAAAAGGGCAGAGGTTGCCTTATGCGTATCCTGAATTTAGCCCTTTGCTCAGCGCTTCATCAGGCTCCTTGTAAGTCCGACCTACTTCAAATTTACATCTCAATAGATAATAGTGAGATAGAGCTCAGTTAAAATAAGCTGTTTAAGCCAGAATACAATGGCAGTTTAATAAGGTGACACAAAACTCAATTCACTTGTGACCCTTCTTTTACTTTATGAGACTGTACAGGACTTCTGGTAAATCTCCAAGATTCAAATAAAGCTGCTAGGTTACTAAACATTTATCTCCTGTTTAGGCTTAGTGGAGGACCACCATTAAGAAATTCAGCACAACACAAACCCCCATCCTGTGAGACACGTGTAGTTATGTCTCTGCAACTGACAAGGACACACTAACTGCTAGCAGTTTATAGGAAATATATTAACAATGAGTTGCACAACTGTTTGGAAATGTTGGCATGACACAGTCATTGTAACAGCTACTTGCCTGGACACGCTGCAACAAAGAGCGCAAGAATTTCGAGAACATGCTTAAATACAATATCTGGAAAGAAGTAAGTTATTGCTAATGGCATGTATCGCTGGGTATCTGTACAGCCAGATCACGCTTTTACCAAGTTTGAAAGCAGCCATTTACATTTATTCTTTCCAACAACAATAAAAATACAGTTATCATTGTTATGTAGATGAATATTCCCTACCTGTAGTCTGGTTGTGAAAAACAATCAAGCAGGTCTTTGGCTGTTAATCTGGAATTCTCAGTTACGATCTGAAACAGAAAGGATTTTAAGTGAACTTTAAAAAAAAAAACAGAAGAGCTTAACATGGCAAAGTCCAGTGCATCTAATTTTTGTACTAATTTTGTAATAACTGTCATATGCCACTGACATTATTGGAGTGGATGATGCTGAGCAGTGTCTGGACTTCTTCTAAACCAGGGGCTGATAACAAGACACTGAAAACAGAAAAAACAATGTTAGAACTGATCTCTGTTACAAGAAAATATAGCTGGGATCAATGTACATTTCTATTTTGCTTAGCCAATTTAGGTTGGGGGCCATGGAGTCTATCCTTTTTAAAGCACAGTGACAGGCGAAGCATAGCCTGGACAGGTAACCAGTCCATCACAGGGCTAACACAGAGGCAGCAGCACTGTCACATTTATACATACAGACAATTTAGTGTCACTAGTTAACCATACATGCATTCACAGGGTCTGTGAAAGGAAACCAAAGCACCCAGAGGAAACCACAGTAAGTACAGCAAAGATTAAATTTACCTAACATGCCTCTACCCTGCTCTGCCACAACCTTACAACTACTCACAAGACAATTACAATGATTACTTTACCTTCAGTCTGGGAACTCACACAGATGCCTTTTTGACATTAACATCCATATAAATATTGTTATACACTAAGCACACACACCTATTTCACGATGGCAGCAGTTGATGTGGCCTGCAAACCACATGGCCCCAACAACACTCAGCAGTGAGTCCCTTGACCTGTACAGCGTATTACATCATTTTGACAATGTAATATCTGAATAAAGGCTAAATATCAAAAGGAAAAACAAACGCTCAGATTCATGAACCATCACAAAGAGCCCAAGGCATTGACCTGGCCAACAAGGCCTCAATCTCATCCACACAGACCACCCAGACATACTGATCTACGTGCGCAACCCAAAGGCCCAAACCCATATGCTGGACAATGCTCGTCTTTGACAGGTTTGAACTGATTTTATGGCCAAAGGGAGACCACCAAATATTTGAAGATGGTTTTAACTGGTGTGTAATGTTCTTCTGTGATGTCACTAATTAGCTCTGATTAAAATTGTGCCAGACAAAAGAGTTTGCAGTTCCATGTTTTATCCGTGCATCCATCCACAACCATACATCTGAATAAAATGCAAAAATGCAAACCCACACTGTCATTAACTGCATTACAGAGAGCTGCCCTGACGCACACAGGGATAATGCAGAGTAACAAACAAAAAGATAGCAAGGAACAGCAGTAGAGCAATGTGAATCAAGGGATAGGAAATGGGAGAAAATGGTAGGAAATGACAGTGTCCTAAATTATCCATATCTAGTATCCACAGAATGAGAAAAATGAAAAAGAGGAAGACAGAGAGATAGCGTGCATGGAATGACTCATAGCTCTGCTCAAACACATGAAAATGAGCCTGGCTGTCTCCTAGGCAACCATGTTCGTACAGCCCAATACACACATGCATGGTGCAGATTTACACACAAATTCTGCACAGTGAACCACATACACACAAATACACAGATTCCTGCTAATAATAATCCACAGGAATGTAAATACTGCAGTGATTCATATTTATAATATTTTTATGCTCTGAGCTAGTAGACATCAAGTTTAAGAATCTTTAATCGAAGTCAAATTCTTATGAACTGACTCGACATGCTTCACACTAACGTGGAATTTTATTCACAGCAATATTACTCAATCTGACAGAAGTTCAAATTTTTGTTTCCAGCTTTTCACTTTACTAAAAGCACTCATGTTATTCAGCATTGTTTTTTCACATAATGCAGCCTATTACTTTATATTCTCGTATGTCCTTCTTAGATTTTTAGAGAAAGTATCCTATCTGATAAATTCACTATGTTCTACATGTTTTTACTTTACTAATCTATTTAAAGTGGCACTTATTAGCCTGACACACACCCATGTGTATGCACAGACGCAGCAGCTACAAACTTGAGAGAAAGCAGGATTATCAGACTGTTCAAAAAGGATGCCACTGTGGCACAATGTGTCAGGAGGCTTTAGTACAGACAAAAATTATTTGCAGCTTCACCAGATTATATGTTAGATGTGATGTAATATCTGGTAATGAAGTCCCACCATATTAGTCACAAGTGCAATTCGAAAACAATAAAAACAGATGAGCTTGGAGGACTAAATGGTTTAAGTGTCAACAGAATTCACATTTTCAGCAGATTAGCTTTAATTATATGACTGGCCTTCTTTGTGGGCTTTCAGGATATTGCACTGTAAGAAATTTCAGATAATTTAAATTCCCAACAGAAAGAAGCTGGGATAGTTGTGTAAGTAGCAATGAACTGCCTTGGTTATATGCGTACCTTCACACAACTAAATAAAAGAAAAAGGGTTAAACACCATGTCACTATCAAAGCAAAAGGTTTTCTACACTGTTTTTGTAGACTTGGAGTGTATCTGACACCAGGTTGAAATAGAGGAACATCAGGAGACACTTTGCCCTTTGAATGGCAAAGAGACCCAAATGTCACAGTGAATGCTGTCCAGGAAATAAATAATGAATAATTGTCACTTTTTGTGTGCTATGCACAGAAGCGAGGTGGGATTAACAAGGTTGACACCGAGCTACGATTCACAACTCTAGGAAACTAAAGTGGTCAAATGGAAATCGGCCATTCTTAATTTTGTTATGTACACAAGCTACGGTACCACGTGAAATGTCTTCCATGAAAAGAGCCATTGTTGAATATTTTCCCCACACCTGCTACAGCAAAATAAGTGGAATCGAGCGAATGGAAAACAAATTAAAAGAAAAGGAATTAAAGGAAAAATAAACTGCAGCCACATTACTGAAGACGACTGTGATGATTCATGTTATATAAACGTCAGAATAAACCAAAGATTGACTCGACTACTTTTCCCAGTGTGATAAGTACACACTTTTTACATGTGAACACACATGCTGACAATGCAGGCACAAGAAGTGCATTCTAGACGTTTTTCTTGAAGTTCCTACCAGAAACTTCCTGCTATACTGAAGCACAGACTGTTGCGTCATGGGAAAGATGATAAGACAAAGCTACAAGGTCAAGGAGATTACAAGCCTGTACTATGGTGCCAAATGGAGCCTGAGAGCAATGAGAGCATAAAACACATGCACACAGGAAGGAGAGCGGTGGCAGTTTAAAGGACTTCTTCGAAAAGCTACTTGTTGAGGCAAGGGTAAGACACACCTTTGAAATCATAAGAAAAGCATGACAGGTTAAGCAAGATCAAACTCCTCTGTGGAAGTTACTGAAGGACACAGATCCAGATGTACCAATAAGATTTGTGAAATGGTGACTGTGACAAATACATTTCTCTACAAGGGGCACAGCTAAAATCGACAGAAGTAACAGGAAGGGGCCTCTTGCAAACCTGAAATGAAAGATGAGTGAAATGTCCAGTGGTATTTTTTAACTGACATGACATACCTGCTGAAAGCTTGGAGCAGCTGTGAGACCATGGAGGACAGTTTGTGCAAACAGGCCAAGGCATCCTGTGGTGGTGGAGGACCTCCCTCTGGCTGAACACACTGCCTGGTGTGAGGGTCAAAGCCCAGAGCTTTGAACACTTCCAAGCTAAAACATAACAGAAACCAAAAGATTTCAGGGGGTCAGCGGAATGGAAAAAAAAACAAGATACACTTCAAAATAAACTCCAAAGTGTGGTTTTTGTCCTGGCAAATTATTTCATGTCACTATGCACGGACTTTTTAATAACTGGACTGGATTATTTTGTAATTCGTCAATTTCTTCCTCCACAATTAGAAAGATTTGGCTGTTGTATACGTTTTTTTGTTTTGTTTTGTTTTTACAGCTATCATCATTACAAAAGACTTTGCTCCCTTTAATTTTTTGCCCGATACTACGGTGTTGCAGCAGAATACGACAACTTTTGAATTGATGGTGACATAGTTATTTAAATAAATCACAGCATATGTGCTAGTAAGTAATCCTAATTTGGTATCTGCAGTATAATCACAAGTGGAATCACAACACTCCAATAACAAAAATACCCACCTTAGTTGATACACATGAGACCAGATGCTCTCAAACACGGCCCATAGTTCCTGGTGAGAGTCTTCGTTATTGTCATCATCATTCATAACAACATCACAGGTAGAAGATTCTCCCCCCGTAGGAAGATTTGGCTGTTAAACAATATGAAAAATACATTTCAAAACAAACAAACAAAAACTCAAATTGCTACGTCTAATTAGAAAATACATTCTTTTCTCTGGGTAATGTTTAGCTCATTATCAGACTTTTTAAAATGCCATAAAAATACATACCTTACTGAGTACAGGCACAATATACATGACACAGACACAACAACCACAGTACATCATTAACTATTCATGTGGCTGCAAACTGTCACAATGTACACATAAATCAATTTAGTTAAGTCTTCAAATGCGCTCACGCTAACCTGAGGTTGTAGCTTGTTCAAAATGTTGTCGAGTACAGAGATGGCTCGTGGAACATGCTTTGAACTTCTTGAAAAAGCTTTCACAAGCTCTGTAGCATCTTGAATGGCCACAGAGACAGCTCCACGGTCCACAGTTTTACCTGAGAAAACACACACACCCATGCATGCAGTATGCCCATCAGCTGACTGCACATAAAGGTTAAACCTCACCTAACAAAAATGTGCTAAATTAAATGAAGCTAAATTAACTCTGTTTTACATCACCTAACAAAAACTGAACTATTATGAAAGTGAGCTTTGTTGCAGGGCTGCTGTATTACTGTTATAGTCGGGTGTGCCTTATAAACTTGAAACTGTCCACAAACATACATATAAATAGCAAAAAAAACTGGTGTGAATTTGAAAATAGAAGACAAGCACAGAGTGACAGTGAGCTTGCATGTGCACAATATGTGCATAATCCAAGAAAACATACATTCACACATAGAAGAAGGTTTAGAGCACATTATTTCCACAGTAAACACACATAATTTTTCTATAAATTTTAAGGTCCATGTATGTTTTCATATATATGCATTCTTTTCTTATAGGCATTCTTTACCATAACAGCTACATATCTATCAGGGACTCTTACCCTCCCATTTCCAGCTGTAGCCCCAAAAATGAGAATATTGTTATTTTACAGATATCTATGAAGAGTCTGTCCTCACAAATATAACTATTAAAGAAAAACAAAACACCCTTCTTAGGGGATACCAGAAAATCACATGCAGTAATTTTCCACTCCCAGATTTGTTCTTAGCCTCAGATACAGTTCATCCAGCCTTCCCTTCCTCCTTCTCCTCGCCCTTCTCTCAGCTTCCTGGCACAGAGCCAGGCTGCGTGGTACCAAGAAATCAAGCATGCGAACCAACCAACCAACCAACCACACACACACACACACACACACACACCAAGGGCAAAACCACATTGTTTAATCTATTAACATTCTTGTCTGGATTAAAAATTATTGGGCAGCCCCACACAGGTGGACACAGAGCATGGAAAACAGAGACACATGCACGCGCATACATACACACACAGAGACATTCAGCACTGTAAGAATACACAAAGGGGATCCAGCAGTAAGACCCAGAAGTGCTGCAGTGGGCGACTCAGCATCTTTCTGACCCACATTTGAGTCTCCTGCTTTAGCAGATGACCTGATTCTGTATGCAGTTCTTTAGGGTTCTAGCACAGTGCAGCGCAGACAACATCACACCCCCACGGTATAAGGCTTACAGTCGAGGGATGACTCAGTATTTCACCACCACTCTCTGCCAAGGAGCGAGGGAAAGCACTGTTTTCTACGCAAATAATGCAGAGTATCGGAAATTGGACATTTCATCACCTTACAATGTAATTTTTTGTATAATTGACTATCAGAAAGCTGCCTGATTACAGAGCTACAGTAATTCTATAGTATTTGCCTTTATACACACAAAGGTGCTTTCATCTAGAATGTCTGATATTATCAAGCCTGTGAAATCCAAGAAACAGACGTGATGTATTTCACAAAAATGCTGCCTGCTAAATTTACCATAGGATTTATGACACAAAGTTTTAACCAGGGCAAAATATAATCAAATCAGCATATAAGACTCCAAAATAACATTAATAATTGACTCACTATTCATAACCGCTGCAGTATAAGAGTACATTGGTCTCTTTCACTTATATTTGTGCTTACTTGAGTTGAAAAAGTTGATAAGTTTTAGGACAGTTTGCTCCTTCCTCCGTGGGACAAAGAGCCCAAAAACAGCAATCCAGTGCTTTTTTATACACTGCAAGATATCTTGAAGTGTCCACGGTGGTTTTAAATAAACTATCTGTTAACACAAAGAATAATATCATGAAACAATTGCCAAAAATATTATTTGTGACATTATTTACATTACAGTTTCATCCACAGAATGAACATGTCACTTATGAGGAGCTTATCAATGAAAGTATGTGCCCTGTGTGTACTACCCATGCATATCTACCTCTTGTATGTAAAGTAACTTCTTATATTATAACAGCATATTTATACAATCTAATAAATAACTAATGAACCTGTGTTTTTAGTGTCAGTGATGTGAAATTCCTCATATTTATTTATTTTACCTCTAGCCAGAGGTCATCATAAGCGGCCTTCATCTCCACCTGTAACACATCAGACAGCACCTCCTTCAGACATTCTTCTAATTCAGAAATGCATCCGCTGAGGTCCCAAATTGTCTTCTCATCTCCTTCACTGAGCTGCTTGCTGTCTGTGATCAGTTACATACAAGCATATTATATGTTGAGTGATTTTAGGTAGTAGATACAGAGGATACAGAGCACATACGAGTAAATGACTAGAAATGAACATCTGTAATACTAACTCAGTGTACTTCTTGTGTACAGTTAATATAGGAAGTGAGGGAAGGAAAACAGGAGGTCCATGTATTGCGGGGGGATTCCTAGTACATAGATGGTATGTGCTATTAACTACTGCATGATAATGAAACAACACATTAACCTCTGGCTCACCTTTCTGTAGGACTCCCACATAAAAGCCTGCTTTCTTTTGACCATGTGGCTGAACGGGTGGGCAACTCGTGCTCAGCATTGGTGATAAGACCTGAGGGTTGTTGTGTGGTGGCACAGAAGCCTGAATGTCTTCAGTGATCTGAAGGCCATGTCTAGATCTCTCAACCTCTGCCTCCAAGTCGTTCTTGCACAGGGCCTTCACCCCACTCAGGAGGGCTTTACTGCATAGATTCTTATCATTACTGAAGATGACAGAATGGACGCATGTTTTTAATCAGGGGGCAGTGATAAAACAGACTGCATTAAGACTATTTATTTTCCCAGACATCCAGACTCATTATCAATTCACTGTGCAACACTGGAACACTGTCTGTCCGCTAATTTGATTTAGCAAAACAATCAATGACTACAACTGGAAACAGTGCATACAAATAGGTCAAAATGATGAAAACAAAACAAAATAGCTGCGTCATAAAATCTGAGCCAATAAGTTCCTAAACTAAACTCACATTCCCATGCTCAGCACATCTATTCTTTACCAATAACTGTCTGGCCCTCTCTTTCTTTCTCTCATCCCAACTGGAACTATCTGGCTGGACCCACTCACAGTCACATGTATGTGCATTATCAGCAGAGGACACACTCTGCAGCAACAGCAGTTTACTGTGGGGGGGGGGACGACTCACGTGCATAAGATGAGAGCACACTCTGGGTACAGACTCTGGTACTGCAGGCAGCACTGCAGCACTCTGTCATCATTATTCTCAGCAGTCAGACCATCTGCATACAAGGGGAGACAGACAGGAAGAGAGAGGGACAAAAAGACAAGACAGTGAGACAGACATGATGCTTATTTCTTATAACATTTAGAGTACACACGACACCAAACAAAAGCACACGGTGTGTCTTTTCCCCTGTTAAAGACCAAGGAGACTCAACAATGAAAAGCACAAGATGGAGATTTCATGCCTGTTTTAAACGAGATATTAAAGGCGCATAGGCTCCAAAATAAACAGATACTCTAATCTCCTTTGTCATATCTTGTTTAAAAGGTCCTACGCCCACTGTTTAAAATATAACATAATAATGACACAGCAATGAATGCACGGATGCAACATGCCCTTGACATGTTTACAATGTATATTATGGTGACTGTGATTTCTTGAGAAAGAGTTCAGCGTTAGTGCCACCTAGTGTCTGTGCAGTGGAGTCAAGCAATGACAAAATACTTCTTTTAATAGACAAACTGAAAAGAAGACGATTCTGTTGTAATGGATAGAAAGGAAACGTTTCCCTTTTGTCGTTATCATTTTGCCTGCATTTTCCCCAGTTTTCATGTGCTCGCTGTTGTACTCAAGGGTGACATTTATTTATCAAGTCAACAATTCACTCAACAGCCTATCAGGCAGCTCTTATATTAGCTAATGGACGTGTAAGTAAGTAAAATTTTATTTGTATAGCACCTTTCAAGATAAAAATTACAAAGTGCTTCACAGAAGCTAAAACATAAAACAAAAATTAACCAAAAGCAAGTTTAAAAAGATGAGTTTTTAAAAAGAGACTACTGAGTCCACAGATCTCAACTCAAAGGGAGAGAGTTCCAGAGTATGGGGGCCACAGTTACAAAAGCTCTGTCACCTTTCATTTTCAGCCTCATATGATGAACAACCAGCAAGCTCTGATCACATGACCTCAGTGATGTTGGGGATGTATGGAGGTAAAAGATCTCTGATGTATGTTGGTGCTTGTCCATGCAAAGCCCCTAATGTCAAAGTCATAATATTAAAGTGGACTCTGAATTTAATGGAGAGCCAGTGCAGCTAGACCAGCAGGCGTGTGACATGCGACTACTTGGAAGACTTGGTCAGAAGCCTTGTAGCAGCATTCTGAGCAACCTGCAGACGTTCCAAGGAGGACTTACATAAACAAGTGAACAAAGAATTACAATAGTCCAAACTAGTGCTGTGCGATATTACGATATATATCGTACTACGATATAAAAATGTCTACCGTACGATAGAGCACTCTATCGTATATATCATAATTTTAACATGTTCGTTACGTTGCACGTTAAAATTACACGTTGTACACTAATGTAATTGCAGCATATGCTACTACTTAGCGGTAGCATTTTACGTAACTCGCAAGGTTTACGACACTGACAGAAGAGCATGGACATAACATGGCGGAGATGGAGATTTCCTCCGAAAGTTTAGAGGAGCGCGGGGCCGACAATACAGACAATATAGAGCCTGAGGAGGAAGTGGTGCCAAAAAGAGGCTGTCGGGGTTCAATCGTTTGGAAGTGGTTCGGGTTTGCAAAGTCTGACACCGACCAGGCTGTGGGAATATGCAAAACATGCCGCAGCAAGTGTGTGTGTGTATATATGTGTATATATAGCAGAGGTGCAACTTCAGAGAACTGCCGTCAAACTGCTAAGGGGGTTTGTTACCCACCGTTGTACTATTCCCTCTGGCCACAGCACAATCATTGATCCATAGCAGGCGTTGACTGCTCTCTGTTCACTGTCAGAGAGTGTCTGCATATGGACCAAGGCTGAAACTGGTTAGGGTTGGCCGAGTCAGCAGTGATGAGCAGTGCACCTGTGGCTTTCATTGGAAAATACCCACAGAGCACATCGGTGGGCTACAAGTGAGAGCTTGCTGTAACCTCCTTATGAACAGGTACCTACATACTATTTTTTGTGTTGTGTGCTTTTCCTTGGACTTATATTTTTAATCCAAGCCAATTTCTCCGAGCTAATAATTGTTGACCCAGTTCTTAACCCTGTTGGAAAAATCTCCATGGCCACCGTGGTAATTTAACAGGAGTCAATCTAGGTCAGCAAGACCTCCTGAAGTGGCTATTATGGAGTAATCCTGTGAGACAGGGTAGCACTGAATGACCTGTGATATGAAAGTAGAGGTTTACTCGTCACTCCTACAGAAATGAATATATTCAGGTCTATATTTATACACACGCGTTACTTACCCTGGATATTAAGGATGCAAAAACGTAGCTCTGAAGATGTTGGAAGGCTGTTAAGCTAACACATTTGTTCCCATTTGTTTAGATTTGAACTTTTTCCAGGGTGTGCTTAGCAATGAAAGAGTCATTGTTTTGAAGTAATTACGCCTCATTGGGTGAACACACACATAGCTCTAGTTGATCTGAATCTTCTTTGGTTCAAAAACATCCAACAAGAAGGAATCATTTAATAACCGTAAACATAATGTTTATATTAACAAAGCATTTTTTTATATCTAAGTAATCAAAAAAATGCCAGGTAGCGTAAAAGAAAGCGTCCAAAACGGCAGCGCTGTTCCTGTAATTAACAGTAAAACCTAAAAAAGCTAGCAGGAGTCCTCCATCAAACCAAATGATCAACAAACGCCGACGTGAAGCTTCTCCATCCACCGCTGTTTGCTTTACACGGTATTCAAACACGCAGGTGAACCGCTGACTTGGTTTAAATTATACAGCTTGCTGAAGGCTGACAGCAGCTGTCATACCTGCAGCACGCAGGGGTGAGTCTAAAGGGGGGCATGGGGTGTACTAGACCATGTTTATTTCAAGCCTTTCTTTACATTTTTCAGATTGAAAGTGAAATAATATAAAATATTGTGTTAATTAAATTGCATTAATATCTAAAAATATAAAAATTCAAGCCAATAAAAATGTACACGGGCTAGTAAAGCTCTGAGCCACTGACCCGAGGGTTGTTAGGGTTGACACTGAATTATTATTATTAATATTAACGTCTACACCATCGCAACGTCTTGTTTTCAGCTGCACAAAAACTTTGCATCAAAGCACAGGGCAAAGTTCAGAAAGCTGACATGCTCGCTTTTCTTGGTTGCCGTCACCACGTACTTCTTTAAAGGCTCAGACACAGACTCTGTCATTCGCTGCACTCTCACACACACAAACACACATGCATATAAACTCATAAACATGAACACCAGATCTTCCTCATCCAGGAGATAAAGCACTATCAGAACTCTTGTTGCCTCCTGTTAACGTCAGAAAGCCTTGAAAGTACTTTTTTTTAAGCCTTAGTTTAGATTGCATCTTATTTTCTTTGAATTTGACCTTTGACTGTACTTGAGATTATTTATATATATTTTTTTCCATCTAAGAAAATATTTTCTTTAAATAATTACATTTTAATATGGCACGTGAATACAATCAAAGGGTTTTTTTGTTTTTTTTTTGACAAATGTTGTATGCAGTTAAACATTCAAACATTGGTTTCCTTTTTAGACAATGCAGTAAGCAGTTAAATTTGAAAGGTCGGTCTTTTTTCTTTTGAATATTTGTTTTTGCTCATTAATAAGACAACAGCATTTCTTATTTAATCGCTCTATTAACTGATAGGATAATCGATAGAGTACTAAAATAACTGCACGCTATATTGCCAGAGTATTCACTTTTGCCGTTACATTATATTTAAGTTTCTGTTCTGCTTCTTCAACACATTTAGAGGTACTACTTTTTTCAGTTCTTAATATTTTGACCCTGCTCTATTTGGTGTGTGTGTGTGTGTGTGTGTGTGTGTGTGTGTGTGCTAGCTGAACTGCTTTGATAGAGTCCCAGAGTAAGAGAGGAGTGAGGAATAAATATGTATGAAAATAAAGTAAATGGAAATAAAAAGAAAGTTCTGGATTTTTTTAAACCATACATAGGCTGTTTTATGTTAGAACATTGTGGATTTGTTCTCCTCACCTCTACTGTAGACATTCAAGGAAGTAAGAGGTTGCACAGTGTGCCTTCCAGTTATGCAACAGACGAGGAAATTCAATCACGTTTCACCTCAACTGAATGTTTTTCTGCAAGCCAGAAAAAAACAAGCAATGTTTGAAGAGGGCTCGTGTGCTTCAGCGTTGACAAAAGGTTTCAGTTCTTATCATCTTGACATGCTGGGCGTCCTCCTGCACCTGACTATGGAGCGTTTCTGCTTAATGCCAGTCTGAAACATGGCAGGCCAGTGAGGCGTATTTCACCGTTTCTCGTTTCCCATTATGCAGCACTTGCTTTTCGTATGATTCTAATGTTAAAGCAGTCTGGCTTTTCTAACAAAAGTAAGCAACTGTGTGGACAGAAATCCCTCCCAGGGGAAAAGGATGGCAGAATAAGGGCTAGTTCTGTGAAATTTGTCTCAGATAAGCTTAGGGAATAACTAGGGATGTGCACGACTAATCGTTGGTGTTGTCACTACCTGGTACCAGACTTACTAGTTGTTTAATCTAGTTGTTAAAATTTTAATTGATGCCCAGTGCTGGTAATTTATTGTGTCCTAAATGTTATGCAGCCATCTCCCACCAGATGGCGCATCGTTGTTAAGAAGCACCATAAACTGGTTAACCCTTTAAGGCCTATAGTAGCGTGCACGCCCCATTTTGCATAACTATTTTTAAATCCTGGTAGAATTGCAACCACACAAGCTAGCGCACTAATTTTTTTTTGCATATAAAACCGGAGGAGTTGTACTTACATCTTATGCATTCAGCTTGTCCCAGGGCACGGTTTCCTTCCACATATGGCTTTGCAAAAATCGCATAAAGAGCTGTTTTTTGCAAATTTGCATTGTAATATTTATTTTTGTTTTTCCTGCAGTTTATAAAAATTAGTGTATCTCAAAAATAAAACTATGAAGACACTCCAAATAAATTTCCTGTGGTGGGAAACAATTTGTGCAACTTTTTTGCATTTGCAGTTTTGAGGGATAAAATTTCTGTAACTAGAAATATGTTTAAAAAAACAAAAAAGATTTTCAATTTTTTTGTAATTTATTGCACTTTTTTTCAATTTATATAGTTACGATGGACTTAATGCATACATATAATTCAAATTTGGGATATAATGGTTGTATTGATGTATAGCAACTTGAAATGCTCCCAAAAATGGCACTGCAGCATGTAAAAATATAAAGACAAGCTCTGGTGGACTTGGTTCTATGGAGGGCTTTAAAGGGATATAGAACTAGAAATATAAATCCTGAAAACTCAGAAAAACTAGGAAAACTGAGCTCAAGAAACAGTAATACAGAAAATATAGAACTAGAACATAAGTTATTGTAATCTTCCAAAGAAAAGAACAAACCACAAACACACACTGACCATGACATTCTTCTAACTGTATTGTGACTGAATTTCTTATTATTGCAACAACAGTCTAGTTTAGTGTGACGTGTTAATGGTCCTCTTTACAGACGGGAGTTGAAAACCCGACCTTGTAGAGAAGCGGCTCCCAGTAGTTTAATTGTTACTCTGTCTGCCTATTTGTTCCCCTTATTAGTTCCACTTGCGCTACAATCAGCTGATTTCAGTTCGTGTGTTGGAGGAAGAAAATAGTGACACAGTCTACAGCGTGGATTTAACATTGCGCTTTCATCCTCTCGTGCAATAAAATATAAATAAAATGTCCATGTCCCTGTTTCTGACTCCCTTGCCCAAAACGGTTTAGGAAGTTTAGGAACTGCAGGTGTTTACACTCAGTCCTTGGTTAATTTTTTTTACTGTCTACCATTACTGTGAATGAATGATTAACTGTCTCTGTGTAAACCCTGTGATGGATTGCTGACCTGTGTACACACACACACACACATATATATGTGTATATATATATATATAAACACTGTATTTGTAGGAATGTCAAAGCGAAGGTGGCAAATTGAGATTATTCAAGACCACTTTGAGGAGGCTGAGGAGACATTTGAAGTGCTGCTAGTCTCTCCTGAAAGCACTGTAATTGGCAGCGTCAACAAAGCTACGCTTACCATCAGGGACTCAGGAGGAGGTAAAAAAAAAACTATTTTGCCACAAATGATGGCATTTGAGGATTTCCCAAAATATTAGACTTACTCTTACCACCAAACTAAAACCGCAGGGCAGTGCAGGCTAAACCAGAATCAGGAGGCTCCTGTTCTTGGAGGACAAGCGATTCAGTCCAACACATACCCTCAGCATGGATCCATACACCTTGAGAAACTTCCTTTTGGAATAGACTCGATCATCTGGACCCATGGACGCAGCATCTCCAGGCCAAGAGCAGAACTGCCTAAAAAGAAACTTAGAGTTACAGGCAACACAAAGTCAGTAAGTACACACTGTAAGCTCTGCTATTTGAATGTGTTATATAGTAAATCAGTCCAGTTTGATCTTTTTGTAGTGGCACATAAGTAGGAATTCTCCATAAACTGCTACTCTGTGTTTGTTCTTTCAGATTGCACCATCATCAGTTTTTCACAATGGAACAGACACAGTTTACACAGTAGGCAGCACTCCTGGCTCCTGCCAATCAAACGAGGTTTCTGAAAGTTGAGAAAGTTTTCATTCCTATTGCCTCTTCAATTTCAGTATCATGGCATCATCCAAATGCAAGTAGAAGACGACGCCTCACCATCCAGGAAGGGTAGAAAGGCAAACATCCAGGTGGTTAGCAGGGGGGCACAACAGCGTCAGTCAGAGGTGTCCAAGTCACACCGTCAGAGAAACATCTTAAAACCTCGAAAAGCTGGAGTGGCTAAGGGACACGTGAGTACAAATGGGGGTGTTTCCCCCTTGAACTCCATCGGCATGGCATTTTGATAATGTTAACAAATGTCTTTTGGGACGGGTGAATCATTTCGTTTTGCCTTTATATCTGTTGAAGAGAAAAGGAAAGAATGCGCTCGTGCTGCTGCCCTTCTCGAGTAAACGCTTATCTTTGAAAATGCAAATTCCCACTTCTAGCTCCACCAAGCACTTGAGCTTGAGAATAGCTGCTCACATTCATATATGCTCTACAAAAAATAGTTTCACAATAGGCACGTTGCAGTATTGAGTCATTTAGCCATACATGTTGAATCTGGAAGAAAAAGGAGAATAAGTGGAATTTACATGTTCATTGGCTTGACTACTTTAACAAAGAGCTAATAATGTGTTGTTGTTATTAGAGAAACATTGTCACTAATAAGCAGCTCTCACAAGTTAGCCCCATGTGGCTAGCCGAAGCCTTTGGTTAGTTTGTTACGTATGACTCTATGGCTGTCTGAATGTGTGTTTTGAAACTGCACACCAGTGACAGTGTACCAATGATTTGGGTATTTTGCTACAACTAACAGATGACCTCTGGCATTTAAAACAGCTTATGTTGTTTCTTTTTACAGAGTGATGCTGCAGTAATGTCATGTCTTAATTTTAGCAAACATTTTTCTCGCACTTTCAAAACACCATCCGAGTTCTTGTCTTTCAGGTGTGTGTACTTTTGGGGGAGCATGATGTGCTAGCACGGTTGCGTCACAGCTCAGCAAAAATGCTGGGAGATTTCAAAATGCTAGTGTACATATTGCACTTTTTCTTGCTTCACATACTGTGAAGCATGTTGCAAATTATTGTGGAGCAGCGTTATAATAATTTCTGTGTGAATTTTTGTGGGTCGCAGACTACAGCTGGTAACCCAGTCCCAAAACCCTGTATGCCAGAACTTATAGGCCTCCTTCATTTTAACCAAGCGACCAATGAGCTCTTTCACTGCAACGGTGTCTCCTGGAAACCTTGGGCACCAACCGATCAGGTATTACAGCTTCACAGCAAGCAGCACATAGCTGAAATAAAATCACGCTTTGCATCAGTGGGACAAAGAAAGCGTCTGGCCTTGCTAATATTCTGCCGAGCGGCATAATGATGCTTTAACTTTGTTTCTTAAATTCTTGTGTTCTACTTGCAAATTAACCCGCGTGATAACGCGTGAAAACTGAAAAGCTGCAGATCTAAAATTATAGTCACACGTGCCATCATGTCGTCTTTCCTGTTGAAACACAGATGGTGAGTGCTCGGATGTGTCCTCAGGGCTCGGCCTTTCATGGTGGCTATTGCTACGTCCTCAGTGCTGAACGCAAGCTCACGTGGAGTGAAGCAAACAGGGCCTGCAGGGAAAGGTACTGTTTCACATTCTGTGTGTTCTCACAAACACTTCATGCATTAAAAAAACGATGAGGCGTTGAGAGAAGTTGCCTCCCATACATAAAAACTATATGAGCATATTTATATGCCTAACACGTTCTCTCTTCAGGAACAAAATATAACTCCTGTTTCTTCTTAATGGCAGATTTAAAGGAACACTAGCAAGTGTTCTGTCTAAAGTTGACATGGACTGGCTTTGGGACTTCAGCGGAAGAAAGCCATTCTGGATAGGTAGGTGTTGTGGTTTATATGAACATCAGTGTCATATTAAAGCTCCTCGTTTGCTTGTAATACATTATAAATACCAACTCACTCACTGCGTAAAAATGTACTTTCAGTTTCGTTTAACAAAGTAATTATAAAGTTTAGAGTGCACTGGACACAAAAGGAACTGCAACCTCGATCTCATCTGACTGGAACATTCTCAATAAACCTTCAATAAAAAAAACACATTTTTGTATGCAGTACACAGAATTCCATGTAACTAATGTTTATTCATGTTTTAAATAATCACAATGTATAAGTGAGTTAGTAAAGTGAAAGTAAATATGTCATCTGTCAATTCAATAACAACAACATTTCTATAACATTATTTTCAGTGTTGGGAAGGTTACTTTTAACACGTATTCCACTACAGATTACACAATACATGGCCCAAAATGTAGTTTGTAACGTATTCCATTAAGTAACTCAATGTGAGTAACGTATTCTGAATACTTCGGATTACTTCATATATTGTCATGCTTTTTACAACTACATGCATGTAGCAATCACATCCTTCTCTACCAACTGGCTGTCAAGCCCAAATCTCCCTGAACAGACAATATCTACTGTAGAGGAGCAAAGACTTGTGTTAACATAAGATAAGATGTTAGCTCGGTGGTGAGTAGCCTTCAGTAATAGTAATAAATCACACAGCAATAGTACATCGAAGACACTGAAGTGGCACATAACCCAGGTAGGTACCACAACTAAAACAAGGTAGTTGCAGTCGGCTAACGTTAGTTTTTAAACAAGAACTTACCTCCAGATGTTTGTTTAGGTTGGAGTCTTCTGACGCTGAGAGCAGCTTGGTTGCTGGCAAACAGAGTTTGCATTGCACGGTCAGATTTCGCCCATTCCTGTCACGGCTTGGAGGTTCAGCTGGTCACTGATCAGCTGTTACACCCTCTCTCTCTCTCTCTCCCTCTTTCTCTCTCGCCTGGGCGGAACTCATTATGGGTTCACGCCCTTGGCCCACGCCCTCGGAGAAGGAAACACCTGGGCCTCATCAGCGTGATGACATTTAAGCCAGGGAGCAACGGCTGTTCTTCGCTGGATCGTTGTGTGAATTGCGTTAGTGAAAATCGAGTGTCTTAGCCAGCGGTTTCCCTTGTCATTGTGTGTTTGGAATCTCACGAGTGTTTTTCGTGTGCAGACCCTCTGGATGGTTTTCACTGGTGTTCCCTGAGTGGCGAGTGTTGGAGAGGATTCGTGTTTTGGATTGTGTGGAGAGAACGAGAACATTCACGTGGATTTTTCCCGGAGCCCTGCCCCCCTCACCGTTGTATATAGCACTACCCCGCACCTGTGTACATAGCACCGTCTCGCACCTTCTTGTATATACACCTATTGGACATTGTTTGTTAATAAATTCTTCTGTGTGCCTCAACTCTGGAGTCCTGCGTGTGAGTCCACCCTGGTCACCGTAACAATTCCTCTGTCCTTTAAATGTGAAGTGGTGTCGGCATTTCCAAGTAAGACATGCATTCCTGCCCGTGCACTGCGAGACGCACTGCTGGCTCTGTTGTGCTGGCTCCGGGTCCACTGTGTAACTGACGCCACCAACATTAACAGGACGCTTACAATAGAGCCACTTATTGCGTGTTTTGTTTGGGTTTCCGGCAATGCGTTTAATTACCAAAATTAGAGAGGGGATAGTCTAACATATGAATCAGGAAAAGACCGCCGTGTAATCCATTTATTTCAACAAAGTAACTGTATTCTAATTATCACCTATTTAAGCGGTAACAGCAACGGAATACAGTTACTCATAGTTTGTATTTTAAATTCGTAACGCTGGTACATGTATACTCCCCAACACTGATTATTTTCTAACATCTTGTGTCTAAAGTGAAAGTACTGATTCATTTTACAGTGGAAGAAGGTTCTGGGATTGATTTTGCTCCCTGGCTGGGGCCTTCCTGTGTGGAGTTTGCCTGTTTTCCCTGTGCTTGCATGGATTCTATCCAGGTCCTCCTGCTTCCTAAAGGAGTCCAACGACAGGGCGCTGGTTTAGCTCAGTGGGATGAGCGGTCCCCCATATGCAGCACGGTGGAGAGCGGCTGGCTCGGGTTGAGTCCGACCTGTGGCCCTTTCCCTCTGCTTTCCTGTGAATCTTCACTGCTCTGTCCAATAAAGGCCAAAAATAAAAAAAAAGTAGTCCAAAGACATACATGTTAGGCTGATTGGTGGGTCATTTGTGTTGTTGTGCGAGTGTGTGGCTGTGTTACAATGGTGGCTAATCGCTGGGGTAGGCTCCAGCCCCCAGCAGGGGTGGATCTACGGGGGGGCAAGTGAGCCTTGCCCCGCCCAACTTTTCACATACTTCACTGAAGAGGTATGTGCCACCCTGCCTCGAACTCTTTTTTTAGAGTTTTTTAGAGCTGCCACTGGCCCCCGGGGAAGAAAATCTGTGGAAATTTTAGTACAATAAACTTAAAATCCAAAATTTGATTGATGTATTTGTATGTGTGTTTGTGTCAAGTAACCAATACTTGATTTTATTTGGACTTTTTCAAACATTCGTACAGTCATTAATTTGTTTTTACAGTGTACAGTCTTGTGTAGAGGCAGTTTACGAGAAAAGTGCAGGAGATATACTTTTTTGAGTTCTGGCCTCTCGTTTGACAACTTGAGATTATATTAAAATACATTTAGAGACCTGTTGGTTTGACTGATCTCTGCACTGTTGTTTTAAACTCTTAGCGAAGCAAAGCCTGTGAGCTAGTCAACACCAGAGTGCATATCTTTTTTATTTATAATCCTTTATTGTGTAGTCGAGCAATTCAATTCAATTCAATTCAATTCAATTCAATTTTATTTATATAGCGCCAAATCACAACAATAGTCGCCTCGAGGCGCTTAATATTTGTACAGTAGATCGTACAATAATAGATACAGAGAAAACCCAACAATCATATGACCCCCTATGAGCAAGCACTTTGGCGACAGTGGGAAGGAAAAACTCCCTTTTAACAGGAAGAAACCTCCGGCAGAACCAGGCTCAGGGAGGGGCGGCCATCTGCTGCGACCGGTTGGGGTGAGAGAAGGAAACAGGATAAAGACATGCTGTGGAGGAGAGACAGAGATTAATAACAGATAT
>VVHJ01053991.1:0-12991 GCA_015107715.1 Tylochromis polylepis
CACACGCACACACACACACACGCACACACACACACGCACACACACACACACACGCACGCACTAACTCACAGGCAAATCCACATCCTGGTGTACATGTACACATACATGAAAAGCAGAGCACACATATTAAAATAACACACACACACAAGTGCATGGCTGAACACACATAAGAGTGCAAACAGCTCACGGGGAGAAATGTAATGTTCTGTGTTTTGAAGAGATATCCGGATGTGCTTCCGGCATCACCGTGCTGCCAAGTGTGAAGACTGTTTTTGTGTGACAAGCATAGCTCTGTTCATGGGGTGGATCAGCCTCCATTCATTTGAGATCTGTAAATCCACCTGAGACGAACCATGTTTATTTCTAATACAAATTAAAGTTACAAGACCAATATACCGTACAGTCGAGCTGTATTCCTGTGCATCAGTCAGTGTGCTGAGTCTGAGGGTCAAGACACATCAACGGTGATAATGATGTTGGCAATGTCTGCTGTACAGCATTAGATAGATTTAAAAAGCTGCTTTTGATAAGTGTTTTCATATGAAATTAATTCAGTAACACTTTCTTATCAGTTTAGAGATATGTTTGTACAATAAGCTAAGTTTCTGCCAGATCATTACCAGCCTGAAAGGCCATTACACCTAAGATTGGAAATTTTGTCTCACTCTCTTTTACAGCTTTAGATCACTGATGCACAGGTTGAGGTGTAGATTTGATGGTAGCATTTCTGTTGTAGATTTGCTTTGAGCCAGCTTGTAGGGCTGATGGTTTCATATTTGGTATAGAGTGGTATAGAGAGTTCATGGTGGACTCAGTAACTGCCAGGTGCCCAGATCATGTGGCTGAAAAACAAACGCAGCAGTGATGGTTAAATATCGACTGCTGAAAGTGGAGAATAAGCTCCAACTTGTCTTGTCCTGTCTTTGCCGGTGTGGCGAGGAGCTTTACGCACATATGCACATACACACATACACAACGTCTGAGACAACACACAATTAGCAATTAGCATTGTAGCGGGAGAATATGGTAGAGTTGTTTTGGAATCTGTTGCAGCAGTGGGGCGTATTATCCATGGAGACAACACATGGAGACTGAGTGGTGTGGACAACAGTGGAGCTCTGTGGTGCAGAGACATTGAACACAGCACGTCTGCTTCTGATAGTGTTCTGTCACTTCCTAAAAGGCTTCCGTAAAATTGAGCTGTAGCATTTTTTGAATCTAATAACATGAGGCATTATACTGCCATAACTGCATCTTATTGACCTTATAATGAACTTTTTGTCAACTTGAACTTTTCTTCATATCATGTTATGTCGATTAATCAACCCCTGTCATATCTTAAAGACCTTGTTGCTCCATGTTATCCCAGTAGAGCACTTTGTACTGAGACTAAAGAGTTTCCACGCCTTCAGCTATCTGACACTTCTCTTGTGGAACCAGCTCTCACTTTGAATTTGAGAGACAGGCACCCTCTCTACATTTAACATTAGACTTAAAACTTTTCTTTTTCTTTGCTTATAGTTAAGGCTGGATCAGGTAACCCTGAACCCTCCCTTAGTTACTTAGCAATAAGCTCACACTGCTGAAGGACTTCTTGTGATACACTGAGCATTTCTTCTCCACTCAGCTCTTTTCACTCTCCAGGTGTTTATATATTATTTCTGTCCTGTCTGCCCATCTTTTCCTTTTTCTTTTGTCTGTCCCTTCATCCCTCACCTAGCTGTGACAGATGACTGGCACTTGCTGAGCATGGTGCTGCAGGAGGGAGTTTCCTTCCCACCATCACAAATTACTTGCTGATAGGTGATAATCTGATTCTCAGGCTTTTCTCATAAATACCGTTCAACTAAATTCAGCCAAATCCTGGCTGTTTGCTTCTTTTGGTGGATGGTATTGCACTACAAGCTCAGAGTTTTAACTGAGATTTCACATGTTCAGCCAAAATGTTTTGGGATTGTTTAAGGCGTTGAAGTTAAAACAGTCGTCCTCGTATTGGCTTGGTTTTAGGGGTCAGCTAATATCTCTTACAATTACTTTTGAAAGCAGCTAGTAAAAAAGTAAGTAAGTAGTAAGTAAAAAAAAGACACTTTTTTTAGAGAATTAATATCGTATTAATTCTCTAAAAAAAAGTGTCATAGCTCCAAATTAAAAATTTTAGCTTTAATTTTAACTAAATTTTAGAGTTTATCCCTAATTGATTAATAAAGATATTAAATGGTCGTCCTCAGAAAATATATTAACACTCGTTATGTTCTTCATTTTTCCTGGACACAGAGTTTCAAGAATAAATCACAACGCTCCCCATGTCACATATAAAACACTGACTGATTAACCAGATGTTAAGAGGTACGATCACAGTGAAAGGAGCAACGTGTTGGCCTACCGCTGCAGGCGCAGAGAATGAGCTGTGCCAGTCGTCCTCATTTGTGATGCTGAATTTTAGAGCACTTTTTTAAACAGAGAAACCTGAGAGTCAGCGAAGCTTGTAATTGGCTTACAGCATCGCCAGGTCCTTGTGGGAAACAGTGGAACAATAGGCTTTATGCAGCAGCACATATGTGAGGTCTAAACACATTATATGCTGCCTTGTTGTACAATGAAGAGAAAAAGTGACCTGAGAAGAAAGAAATGAAATTGACTATTCAGTCGATATGAGGAGATGGAAGGATGCGGCCTGAATTCTGTCTCCTCTGCCATCGATACCATCGGCTTCCTTTCCGACTCCCCTTTAAGCTTCTTCTGTTTGTCTGAATTCCCATGTCTCCTTTGTTCCACCTACTCCCTTCATTCATCCAGACCAGAGAGATCGGGGTTACGTAATGGAGTCCCATTCCTCATGCTGCCGTCTTATGTGCATCAATGAGCCGGCTTGTTTGCAGGAAGAGATATGGGGGGAACTGGGAAAATACAGAAACATGAAAGCAACAAACCTTGATCCCTGGAGAATTTCATGTATTTCTACCTGCATATTTTAATGGAGTGTGTTCAGTGCCACTCTTTCTCTGGGATGTAGTCAGCAGTGCATTCAAATATATGCAGATTTTGTACAGTGCCTATGGAAATGTAAAAGAAACCTAAAGGAAAAAAAAAATCAAAGAGTTAAGTTAAATACAATACAAACAGTTATAGCGAGTGACTGATTTCTTTTTCATAGACGAACGTGCTATGCCCCATTAAGAGAAAATAAAAAAGAAACGGAGTAAAAAGGTGTTTTACATTTTCTGTGCTGTTCAAAATAGACCTGCCAGTAGTAAATACAAAGCTCTCCAAGGGAACATTTCATTTTAATGTACAACCTAATTATTGGCTTGAAAAGTTTTCAAATTAAAACACACATTAGAAAGTGGGAATATGTGTAAATTTTTAAAATCATTCTTCTTGCCTCTTGTACACATAAATGCCCCTTTTATTGTTTCCGAATCGACGTGTGGGCTGAGAGAAGACATTTTACACCTCTTAACAAAAAGATTGTTACAGGAGGGGTTTGTAATTATTTTTGTGCCGTCCACCTACAGTATACAAAGAGCTGTCACTACTACCAGCTACAGTAATAAGCCAGCTCCTCATCCAGCCCTGTCTTCTAGAAATCACACTTCTGCACACAATGTGAAAGTGAAAAAGGATTAGCACGATGACAACACTGTTAATTAACCTCTTCTACTCTAGAGGGCTTTGTGCTGGGACTAGGTTGCACCTATTTTAAAAAAACAACTGGTGCCATTTTTTATGAAAGTTGCCAAGCCTGGCACATTAACTGAAGAGGTGGCCTGGCACAAGAGTGGATGAATGAGGGGATGTAGAGTGGCTGTGTTTCATTTCTGTTGGATCAAAACACCATCACTGAGTCATTGTTAAAAAGGTGTTATTTATGCTGTATTATATATGTTTGATTAGCCCCAACTGAAAAAGACAAGAAGACATGACAAGGAGTCGTACTTACTCTCTTTGGCTTCCATGTGTCTCCTATTTTACAATACTGTACATGTATACATTTTGTCCGTTATGGGTAAAACAAAACAAAACAAAAAAATTAAGTGATAGTCTGGTTTAATCCAGGAGAATATCCAGTAAAATCAACTTTATACACTCTGGCGTTATGTAACCATGAACATGAATCTTTTCTTCACCTTATGTCAGATTGGTTTTGTTGCGAAACCTGTAAAGGATCAGCATAACCATTATACTGTGCCTCTACCTTATCTGGCTTCACTTACTCTAACATAGGGAATTAGGCTAAGCGTTTACATGAAGGTGGTTACCAACTTGATAAGTAAAGGGTTTTATAAACTATATATGAGCATGTTCACACAAAAGAAGAACTGTATGGCCACTCACAAAACTATCATAAGATAAAAGCTTCCTGTCATCCATGTCATCCATCCAGAAGGTCACAGGGTGGCTACCCTATCCTACACCCTGGACAAGTCACCAATCACACACAGGGCCAGACAGACACAGGCTTTCTTATTTACTTCTGAAAAAAGTTGAGACCACGTTGTCCTTATTGGTTTTCTGTCATTACTTTTCTTTTTGTTATAATGTAAATGTGGAGTGAGTATTAAACACTGACACTATAAAAGATGGACGTAGCTATCGTGACATGGTTACTGAAGTCCCGTTTTGTAGACTTTAAGTAAGCATTTCTGCCATCACCGTCTTGGCTGCAAAAAATTAGACGTCAAGACAAAGGGTGGAATGTTTAACCGCATGCTCACTGGCTAACAGCTTGTGGTTGACGAGTCGTTAGCCAACCCAAGTTGTTTTGTTTTTTTTCAGTCTGAGCCAAAATGAG
The DNA here is from genome assembly GCA_015107715.1 of Tylochromis polylepis. NCBI lineage: Eukaryota > Metazoa > Chordata > Actinopteri > Cichliformes > Cichlidae > Tylochromis > Tylochromis polylepis. The sequence goes on from VVHJ01053991.1 coordinate 4,793, forward strand.
AAAATGGAAAACTGTTTCTTATAGACTTCTATGGGACTGGAAGTCTTTTTGCAGTCATAGCTATCGCCATCTGGTGGTTTGAATGTAGAAAATCTACAATTCAGATTTAAGGCACTTCTGCATTTGCTTTGTTTTTCTCAGAAGCTGCATTCATGTTTTGTACTGCATATTATACAGTAGCTTTAAACAGAATTCTGTGTTCTATTAAACATTTGTAAAATTCTTCGCACAGAACTGTGGGTATAAATATGGCAATAATCATAGACAGAAGCTGACGAAAGCAATGGCAGTCAGCTTCTCACATTAAAACAATTTCCTGTCCAGCCTTCTGTCGGAAAATTATTACTAAATGTACTAGATCAAGCTACATTTGTTTTGACTCTTGTTTTCTGTTCTATCATAGAAACCGCATCTCTTTTAAAACAAGGAAAAAATGCACTTTACCTCTTCATGAGAATTAATTTATTAAGAGGTACAGTAGTTAAGTGCATTAAAATTCATTCATGCTCCTAGTTAGGGCTGCACAATTAACAGAATTTTAATCTTGATGATAATTTTGACTTCCTTCAATTAAATGAGTACAACTGAGTGACATTTTAAATGCATCCTCTGCCAAATTGAATTTAAAGCAAAAGCAAATCAAGCTCTCACTAAATCTGTGCACCCTATATGTGCAGCTTGACATTCTTCTGGACAACTAAGTGCACGTTAAAAAACAGATACACAACAAAATTAAAATGTCTGGCACTGCAGAAGGTGAAGAGCTTGTCCCTCAAGGCTGATGATAGCCCATTGTTTGGAGTTACTTTGAATTCTTAAGAAAAGAGTGTCGTGTCCCGTGTCAAAACAACTACTGTACCTTATTCAGCTGCCTGAAAAAAACACCACAAACTGCAGTATAATCAGTGAACAAAGGCAAAAAAACGGTGCAATGCTTACTAATGCCATTCATCCAATATCAGCTGGGCCTGTACAGTGAGTCTACGCATCTGTCACAAATGTACAATGGAGTCGCATTCCATTTGGCCACTGATCACAGTGAGCAACAAGCGCTTCAGGAAAATGGTAAATAAATTTGACAAAAACTATGTTATCCACTCATGAAGTTATTTTTCCAAAGTGGTGAAGCCTGTGATGTAGACAAACTGTCTGTTGAATACTTTGCTGCAAGTTTTATTCAGATCCATCACCCGGGTGCAGTGAATGGAGTACAATTTAATGTACAAAGATCAATTTCTAGGAATCAAGCACGATGCACCAGTGAAAGCAGTGCCCTGTTGATTTACTTCTGTGTTTAGTTTTTCTGCATATAGTTTTCATTTTTCTTTGAAGAGATGCACTGATCTTAGATTTTCTTTGTCCATTCAATTCTTGAAGACAAAATCAAAAGTGAACTCTCCTTTTCACATATAAAATGCACTGACACAGAGTGCTTGTCAGAGAACGCAATATGAGATTGTACTTAGATTATCTCTGACTTGAACTAAATATTAGTAGTTCCTGTGCAGGGCTAGCTAAAAGAACACGGAGCTGCCTAGCCTGAAATGTAGACCAGCCCACAACATACCAAAGTGCCATTTTTTTCTTGTTTTCTCACCACCTTCTCTCTGAGACAGATCAAGCTGCAGGCAGTGGCTGAGAGGGAAAAGTGGAGAGATGAATGCTCGTAAACAAACAGTAAAATTCTGTATTTCCAACAGGTGTATAATGCCAACAAATATGTGATATTGTGCTGAGCTCAGGTTCAAGGTGGAAGAAACAGTGAGAGAGTCTTTATTCACAAGCTTGTTCACCCATGCATGCTTAAAACCAGGTGTAAAACAAACAACATGGAACAGCAGGACAGTCAGACTGGCTATGACTTCCTGGCTCGGTGATACATTCAGGTTGAGGAGGAAAAAATGCCGAAAAACAAAACGTGTAGCTCGTGACTTTAAAAAAAGTGCTTATTTGCAGCTAAGCTGTGCGTGGCTGCTACATTAATTATCGACTGCAGCCTACTCTTGCCATTCTTGGGCTGTATGAGAATGAGCGTGGTGTCTTACTGATGAACCTCCAGCTGGGTAGGTTTGGGCATCTGTCAGCACTGGAGAGGAAGACATCAGCTCAGATGAAGGTTGGTATGTAACATGTCCTATAGGACTCTGTATGTCTTCCTTCCTGGGCTGTATGCTGATGAGAAAGATCTGGTGGCTGGCACAAACCCTCAGTCAGTAACAGCTGTACTTGTGGATCATTCCGGTCTATTACACCATGATGCTTCATGGTGTCATTCCTAGCAGGAATAGAAATCAATTTTAAGGCTGTTTAATGAAGTTATAGTACAAGACCTACAAAAAAATATATTATTATTCATGCTAAAGTAAGCATGAAGCTGAGTACAGTGTTAATTTCGATGACTAACAGCTTTCATAATAGTTTTGTCAGTGACCATGATGACCATGACAGGTTTTATTGTCTTGATGCATGCTCAATCATCCAGGTAAGTAAATCCCATAAAGTTGATTCTGTTCATCTGGATGTAGCGTTTTCAGTGGGAGAAACATTTCGTCACTCATCCAAGTGACTTCTTCAGTCTCAGCTGACTGCAGGTTTCCAACCTTATAAACAGCAGATTTGCACAATGACTGAAACTAGCACTACTGAAGGAACAATGGGCTGGGAGGTCAGTTCCTTGATCATTAATGTGCAAATTGTCATGATCATTGATCAACAACCACTGATCAAAGACCATTCATCAATGGCCATGAGTACCATTCACAGAGCGATAGGGTATGGCTGCAATCACAGCATTTTGATCACCACTGATCAAGCCCATTGATCAAACCTGCCAACCTGCAGTCAGCTGAGACTGAAGAAGTCACTTGGATGACTGACGAAACCTTTCTCCCACTGAAAATGCTACGTCCAGATGAACAGAATCAACCTTTCAGGACAGGTTTTATTAATTCCCAGAAACCTAAGACTGAATGTGATACACAATAAACTACAACAGTAAAACCAGCCTCTATAGAGCTGACCTCTGTACTGTATAGCACAGGGAAATTGGCAGAGGATCCTTGGGTCTCGTGGACTGCTATGGACTGGGCTTGTTCTGGCATTTATTGTGCTCCTTGGGCTTTTCCTGAACAGTTCTTGTGACGTTATGTTGTAATGCTCGGGCAGGCTGTTGTCTTGGAGTTCCTTTGCTATGGGAGGGACTGTACTGTAGTAGTATTCAGTGTCATTGTGTAACTTCTCCAGAGACGATCTCATCCTGCAGTTGGACGTACTCCCATTTCACCATCTTCTTAAAACACACAGTTACAAAGTGTTTACAAAGTGTTTGGATAAAAACACATAAAAACTAAGTGTACAGATTTCTACATGAAACCACAAGGAGTCAAACACATGGTCTTTCATTCATTCCTGCATACACACTCCAATACTCAGACGTCAGGAGAAGAAAAAAGTCACACATGATGGACAAAAGATTAAAGAAAAGCTAACCTATAGAAATGAGTTTTCAGCAGTCTTGTAAAACAAACCAGAGCCGACAGCCGACCTATTTAGGCGCTACAGCCTCAAAAGCTCGATCACCTCTGGTTTTGAAATAAAGGCATGGAGCAGTTCGGAGACCTTGCTCAGATGTCTAGCTGCAGTTTTAAAGTCTGAGTAGCCCTGCTGTATATCCAGGAGCCTTTCCGGGTAGGGCTTTATATTTTTGTTATAAAGGTTATTAATAAAACTTTTTTTAATGAATTCCTTTTGTTTGAGAGATTAAGCCAATATGTTGATGTGCTTACTGTCATTCAGCCTGGTTGTGGATTATGAAGTTGTTGCTGTGCATATAGGGTAGTTGTGTAGATGACAGCAAAGCACAATTCAACAGGCCGTGGAGCTCATTTAGCAGATTTCTGTGTCTGCTATCAATGTTACTCAGCACAGATTAATCTGCTGAAAAGGTTACCAAAGAGCTGTTCTTAAAATAAGGGTTAACATTTTGGACTTGGTAACAGCGGACAAATGATAAAGGTTATTCCTTCTCTTTACAGGTTCCACCTTTAGCAAGGCACTAAAGACCTTCTTGTGTTCTTAATGTGGTGTGTTGTGGTAACCGAGCCTGTCAAGGTGCCTCCCTTTTGCGTAAACTAAAGGTTAACAAATGCACAATCTGGCCTCTTCCATGAGCTGGTTTAAACAACTTCTGCCACTCAGTGCTGCCGAGTGTAGCAAACACTGAGGTCTGTTCTGTTTGTTCCAGTCATTCTAGCAATACTTTAGAAAAGTGTGCAAAACACATACACAGAAGGTACGACACAGCAAAGGACAAAATAAGCAAATAAAGTCTAATAGAAAGACCCATCACAAAGGGTAAAACAGCTGTTTTCTCAATAAAACCCCTTTTTCTGTGTTTGCGTCATTCTGCATCATGTCCCCAATGGACCTTCTTTCGGTGCAGGGAGAAAAAGAAAGTGTGTGCAGGCCTGTCTTTACAGCTCTTTGTCAGGTTCTGGTATTAAGTTATCCATCGGAATAATATTTTCTGGGTCGATGTGATGCCTGAGCAGTTTTATCTTTCGCACTGCAGCCCCCATCTTTGACCTTCACATCTGACCTGTCTCATTCTTCATACAAAGTGTTTTTGCCAATCGAGCACCAGCCGAGCTACACAGAATGGGGCGGAAGGATTCTTTCTGTTTCCCTGTCATTCTCACTCACTTTGAGATGAACTCAAGTGTTTAATTCAGTGATTTCACATTCACTTTTGGCCTCCCATTCATCGTTCCCCTGCGATATTAAAACTGTAAAAATGTATTAGAGTGAACGTGACTGAAGTACTTAGAATTTTGGAGAAAAGAAGCTTTAATAATGTTTCATTTCAGGCTGATAAAGTTTAATTATAAACCAAGTCAAATATGTAACCTGTTAATGTTCAGTGCAGCTTTATCATGCTCTCATTTTAACAAAGAACAATGATCCTGTGTCTCCCTGCCGCGTTGTGCCCTTACGGTTTAAGATTTCTACAGTATAAAACTGCTAAATAAAAAGTAATCTACAGCCAAACGCTTTAGGAGGTTTTAACCCACATCTCAATTTTAATCAGTGAGTGCTGCTGGCTCAGGTGTGGAGAGACAGTGATGTGTAAACAAGTGGTTGATTATGAGGGGAGATGCTCTTTTGTGGTGGATATGAATAGTCTCCTTAAGTGTGGCTGGTAGGCAGAATTGATTTAGATGAGTGTTATTTTAATGATAAAAAGAAGAACTGACCCATTTTCAACAACATACCAATGGCCTTATGTTATACAATCACTGGAAACTCTTCTGGAAAAATGGGCCTTCAATGAAAACGATTTAAAACTTGGTATGATTTGATGTTTGTCTCAAAACTGTCCACAAAAATTCATTTCATTTGTGGCAGAAGGAATGCTGCAAAAGAAGCCCCAACTGTCAGGGTTGGTTGAAGGAGGACCCAAATGCAGGACTTTCTGGTTGGAGAAAGTGCGTTTATTTACAATGAAAAGAAAGTATTAAACAGTGCCAACGATCCACAGTGCGTGCGTTCCCAATCCCTATGCTGTGATTCCTCTCCGTGATTCATGGTAATGTTTTGTCCTCCTCGGTGCTTCTGTACAATAGTGCGCTGCTCCCGCCACACGTTTCCACAAACCACCTGGAAACAAGAGATGCCACAATGAGTACAGTCCCCTCCACCGGCCAACAAAAACACCTTCACCATTCAACAGGAGAACGACTGCGCATGAGCCCTAACTCTGTTTCTAGTTTAACGATCCCACACCAACTGCCGCTCCACTGCTCTCTTAAGTAGGGCTCCTTGATAAGGCAGATTGGCAACAGGTGAGTGATTATCCTCAGGTGTGGCTGGCTCAAAGGCGGGAGACTCTCCAGGCCTGGTGTGGCAGCAAAAACGCACACATCACAGGACACACACACACACACACACACGCACACACACACACACGTGTACACAGGGAAATGAGGGACCAGGAGCAGATCACACCAACAAACAACCATAAGTGAGCCAGAAAGACAAATAAAACTAATAATATTCATTAAACCCAAAATTAACACATGATCCCCGGGTCCCCAGACCCAGGACCATGACACCAACCATGCTTTAGAAAAATTAAAATAATACCATTTATCACCATTTATAAAATCAAGAAGCACTCCAAGAGCTCAAAATTTCACCAAGGCAGTTCACTCTCTGTGCAGTATTTACTTTTAAGGTTGCATTTTCTATATATTCATTCTGTTTTCTTTGTTCTTTTTAAAAATACTTTTAGAAGTTATTAGTGCAGTGCAAAACTCAGATGACAGAGCATGACAGAGGTTTTGATTACACAGACATTATGTGGGAGTAGGTAATGGATAATAATCAAAGGTATTGATTTGTAAATAACTGGGCATGAATACCTTGAGCTTATTAGGTAATATTATACTACAGTATATTTCTAACTAACTAGGCAGCTCGTTCTCTTTCTGTTGATAAAATTAAAGATGGGACACATTTTTGGGGTGAACTTGAAAGAAAGGCAGATGTGAAATGTAAAAGTGAGATCAGATGTCAGATTTGACAAAGATTTATCAGAATTCATTTAAAACTTTTCGAATGATAGAATTACATAAAAGGAATCACTACAAAGACGTTCAATAACCTCCTTGGCAGAGGTAATAAACTGAGAGGAAGTTTCTCCTCTCACGGTTGTAAACTACACTGGCAGTGGCAGTCCCTGTTCTGTCCTCCAGCTCATGGCAGATCTTCAGAACAGAAGATGAAAGAAGTATTGCAGCCAGCTGCAGTTCAACACAGGGGAGTTGGAGTGTGTCTGACCACAGGACAAGAGACTTGAGACAGCTGACTGACACTGAGGACGCCACAGCAGCATCCTGCTCACATATATGGAAAGTGTTGGAGCTGACCTGTTAGCAGCAGTTGAACTTTCAAAATAAGAGCAATGAGATTATTGACTAGATTATTTTGGATGGATGAAAAAATACAAAAGAAACCTAGATTAACCCAAGCCTTTCTGTGGAAAATACTGTAAATCCTTCAACTATACTTTGATTTCAAAGGGCATGAGCTCTAAATCAGTGTAATACACCAGTAGTCCAAATTGAATTGTGAGATTCCCGCAGGGTCCCTCTTTGATTGCTCTTTCGCCACCTCTTAGCTGATTGCTGGTCAGTGACCATTGAAGGCTTCCAATCAATGCTGTGAGTGCTTTAGGGCTGGTGTTTGTAAAGAGTTGATTTTGTCTTTCTGTTCTTGTCCAGCATCCTTTTCCTTGTCCATGGATTAACCTCCTGAAAACTCTTGGGACAAAAATCTGTTGTTAGTTTTAATTTGCACAGAATTTGTCATCTTGATCCTTTACAAAGGACCAGAACTGATTACATGATTCATATATTAGTAGAAACTTGCTGAAAGTCTAACTATCAACTGATCCTATTTCCCCCCTCCTAGTTTCATAGTTCTTTCGTCTTCTACAGAAATGGTTTGAAAATGTCCATATTTGCTTTTTATAAGCTGAACAGCCAGCTGAGGATAACAGCTCTGGGTCTCTGAGGTTTTAAGAAGCAATTAATAACACATCACAACAAGTGAGCACAATATGAAGTAAAACGAGGTCTTACAACTTCCTGTCCTAATCTAAAACCCCTCCCCATCACGCGGTATCATGTTTAGTTCAGGTTTTTTTCCCAGTTTAATTATAACTATAGGTGACATGGTGGCGCAGTGGTTAGCACCATTGCCTCACATAAAGAAGATTCCTTGTTTGAGACTCCTGGTCGAGTTTGGATACAGCAGCCCTGTATGAAATGTTGTAAAACCCTCCAGCTTTGCTCTGTGAGATTCTTTCTTTAGGATATGGCAACTCCGCAAACATTTTTTGAGTTGAGCACCTTCAATTCAATTCAATTCAATTTTATTTATATAGCGTCAAATCACAACAATAGTCGCCTCAAGGCGCTTTATATTGTACAGTAGATCGTACAATAATAGATACAGAGAAAAACCCAACAATCATATGACCCCCTATGAGCAAGCACTTTGGCGACAGTGGGAAGGAAAAACTCCCTTTTAACAGGAAGAAACCTCCGGCAGAACCAGGCTCAGGGAGGGGCGGCCATCTGCTGCGACCGGTTGGGGTGAGAGAAGGAAAACAGGATAAAGACATGCTGTGGAAGAGAG
>VVHJ01053993.1:0-19960 GCA_015107715.1 Tylochromis polylepis
TTGATGGATTAGTGCTGCTACAACAACAAACAGAGAAATATATTATTGTTATCATTCACATGATGCCAAAACTGTCCACAAATTCCAATTTGGGCAAGTTAACTAATTAAAATGCTGCTTCATATTGTCATCTCCATGATTCTGCCATCACTGTGAACTTATTCTGTTTATACGATTTCTTTAAATTACTCACAATATCAGTAGTGTCTCCCATCCTGAACAACATTTGGAAATTTCAAATTTCAAATCTATGCATGCTGCTCTCTCTGGTGGTTACTGCACTACATTCAGCCACAGACCTTTACTGAGTTTACAGAAAATGCTGCACTGATGAAGAACTGTGGTGATCTATATCCTACTATGTAAACAAAGTAACATAATGCCCTTTCAAATAAATATGCTAACAGTAGAGTAAGCTTTCATTTTTCTTTCATTAACATAACTATAAATTAGCATAAATGAATATCAGAGGCCTAATTAAGATATTATACTCCTGTTTCTAGGAATACAGTACTATTGCAGATGTTACAGCACATGATGAAATCTAAATGAGAGCATTTAGATTTTTTTTAAAGGGGGTGGAGGTTAACGTAGATATTTAGCCTCAGTGCTACAATATATTCCCCACAAATCAAAGTGCAACATTTTCTTTATTTAGTTTTAATCTGGAAACAAAAAATCGGAGTACAAATAAAAATCTATTACTACCAAAACAGTAACAGTCATAATATTCATCTAGCAGTGCAGTGTAATTTTACAACTGCAAGCACTACTGGAAATGTTGCCTCACACACTCAGTTGAGTATGCTTACGTCCATATCATTATCCAGCAACATTTGTCACCAACAAATGGACAAGGCTGGAGAGAGAGACAAAAACAGCTGCTAAACATTTTTGCCCTATAATTCTATGATTTCTTCCAAAATCATGTTCACATTCCCACTGCTACCCCATTTAGTAATTATATGCTTTGTTCGACTGACACCATGTAATGTATTATAATAAAATCAGGCACAGCCTAGGTCATTTGCAGAGGTGGTTAAAGGATATGTTAACAAATCTTTTGAAGGTGCTAAACAAAGTTATGGTAATTTATATGAGAATAATGTTACAGATATATGCTGATTAATGAATGCTCTCCCCAACATTACTTTATTATCTGCCATTACTACCTCTTGCCATGCAGATGAAAAACAAAACACTTTGTGTGTGAGGTGCTGGGGCATGCCCAGAGGTTCCATCTACGGATAGGAACATCGCTGGAATTTAACATAGTACATCTACTCAAGTACAGATTTACTTTATATATTTATTTCTATGTTATGCTACTTTTTGCTTCTACTTCAGTGTTGTATACATATATTATACTTTGGCTCCATCCCATTTATGTTAAAACTTGAGTTACTTATTATTTTTTACATATTAAAATAAAAAAAAAGTTACTAATAACAGCTGTATATGATGCTGTTTCACTGTAGATAAAGCTACTCAGCAGCATACATAATTCAAATCACCGACGGTCCTGCAACATTAAAGAGAAATAACTAATTAAAGTGAAACGTTACACATTAATAGATCAACAGTTGTAATTACATAATATAATCCTGAGTTTGAATAGGAGCATTCTGCATAATGAGAGCACTTTTAGGTTTTATTTTAGGCACTTTGAGTATATTTTGTTGCTAAAACCTTTTCCCATTTAAAAAAGCTAGGATCATGGCTTTCTTAAGGAAAGAATCCAAATAGTGCTTCATGAGATGGTAAAACTGTTACTGAATACAAAGTGATGTTTAAACTCTTATGTGGTGCAGTGCAGTTTTTGTACAACAGTTTTAGGTTTTGTATTTATTTCTGATCAGATATTCTGACTTCCTGTTGATCCCACTCCCCATGCCACCCGTCATCTTTTTACACATCTGCAAATCTTTAGGCAATAAAAAGGAAATTTCTTTTAATCAGTGTTATGACTCATACTGTTTTATGGAAGTGGAGGGAATGCGTTAGCAGTTCTTTAATGAAATATTTAAATATTTATATTTAATATCCAGTCTTTGTTTAAAATGTGTGGCAAAAAATAAAAAAGATCAGCAAAGACTTTATAGATGTCTGGAAACTCTTGCGGTTAAATTTTTCTGTAGTATATTTGCGCTTTTGTACTATTACCCGCCGACAGCGCCTCCTTCTCCTCAGAAACTACAATCCCACAATGCCTTGCAATTTTGGCAGGATTTCTTGTCGACGTGGGAAGGGAGGGATTCGGACACAAACAAATATCCATGGGTTTGCTGTCGGGGTACGATAGAGATAACCGTGACATGTCAGGTCGGTTTGACAGATAACTTGGCGACATTAGAACCATGTGGCTCAAACCCGAAGAGATTCTGCTGAAAAATGCCTTTAAATTGTGGGTCACCGAGAAGGATAACGAGTATTTCGTGCTGCAGAGGAGACGAGGGTACGGAGAAGGTGGCGGCGGTTTGACAGGTGACGTTCGCGGTTTTGTTGTCACTTCGTATTTTCGGCACAGCTGCTGCGGCTTCACAGACCACAAGGAAACGCGCAAGTTATTAGCTGGTTAACTCGCTGAGAATTTGCCTAGCTAACTAGATGTCTGCCCCTGTTAGGGCGGGTGCTGTTACACAGCCTACTCCTCGACAGAGAAAAAAAAAAAGGAAAAGCGTCTTTGCAACAGGTTTGAGCTATGGGTCCAAATTACGTGAGTCAGTTTAAGTACTGAACAGCTGGTTTACGTTGTACGTGTCAGTTCATTGGCTCGTTTGGTTTGTTTGATGTTTGTTACAGCAGAGTTGACAGTGTGGCGGCGGGGGGGGCAGTCTGTCCACTACACCGTTAATTTCATTTCCTGGGGGCTTATATTATAGGCTGCATTCACTTTTTTTTTTTTTTAAGGCATTGTTGTGTCACCCAACAATTTAGCAACTCGCAAAAGCAGAAGTATTTTGCTTGCTGACTTTACCGGTTTAAACAGGGCATTTCCACTCTGCTGGTGAGCTGGGTCAGTTTGTGAACAAGTGCACCTGTTTCTCACACAGGCTAGAAATTAAACCTGGGCAATTGTAATGTCACTGCTGTGTCAGAGACGGCTCCCCAGATGGCAAACGCATCAGCCACTTAGTGGAGAGACGCTGATGCTTACTTGAGTAGTTACAGTATGGCGTCACTAAAATGAGAGGTCATATTTTTAGCAGACGCAGAAAAAGATGGATTCTTCAGACTGTGACTGCAACTACCTGAGGTTTTGATTGAGCATGACCCCCCCCCAAAAAAAGGGGATTGCTTTAAATGGCTTGTTCTGTCCATGAGAACGAAACACAGAGTTATTCTATTTATATTTATTTATATTTGTATTGAATTTATCTGTATATGCTGAAAATCTGTTTTGGTAAGTATTTCTGAGGGAAGATGAAGTATTATGAACCTAATTTCCTTTAAAGAATGCTCAGATAATGCTCAGATAATAGTAGTATTTTCCTGCAAATTATACAACATCAAGTTTACCCTCAGGTCCTTAAATTCCTCCCAAGTCCCAAGTAAGTTTCCAGTTTAACCCACAGGACCTTCTTTACTCACTTGGAACTCAGAGTAATACTTCTAATACATCCAGCTTTTGTAGATTATCTATTAACTGTCTATTAGATTGTTAATAATGTACTCAGTGGCTAGAAATGTACTGATGTCATAACTGTCAGGGTTAATGATAATGGAGATTAAATAGTATGGTCCTTTTCTTTTCTTTTTTTCTCCTCCTTTCTCCAAAGCAAACGCCTCTTTACATCTGCAGTATCACCATGCTCTGCGCTGCATGCTCTCCACTGATGAGAACATAAATGATGTGAAGTGTGTTTGTTTGATCTGCTGAATGCTTTACTACTTGGCAGCTCATCATTAGAGCACATTTGGAGCTGTTCAGCAGGGTGGCCGATCTAATGCTGACGCGATGCATAGGATAGTGGTTTCACTTCAACCTTGTTAATTATTCATGGAGGGCACGTCAGAAAGAAGTTGTAGAGGTAACAGATTTAGCTAATTTTAGGCCTGACGAGGACCTGGGGGATCATTCATTTCCCCTGTCAGTATGAGTTCAACACAGTCTGAGATGTAGCGATGAACAATGACTGGATAGTCCTGCACAGGCTAACTAAAGGCAAATGATTCATCACACAGTGCTGTTTGTGTCATTTTTGATGGGCAAGAAATTCAACAGTTATTGAAGGCTTCTATTAGGATTCATGTGTAAAACTGATATTTGTCTTTCTGGTATGCATCATTGTACTTTATGCTACAGGCCTCCTTGTAGGAACCTTGGATACTGTGTTGGACTCCACTTCCAAAGTTGCTCCTTATCGCATTCTGCACCACACGCCAGACTCACAAGTGTACTGGTCAATAGCATGTGGTACGTCCCTGCATTTTCATGTCAATATTGCTGTCTGTTCACTAGTAGTTGCAACATTTCTTCGATTAAGCTGACCTCAGTATTGTTTTTCCCTCTTAACATTTGGTCAGGTGTCACCAAAGAGGAGATTGTTCAGCACTGGGATTGGCTGCAGCAGAACATCATGAGGACGCTCTCTGTTTTTGACTCCAGTGAAGACGTCACCAGCTTTGTACAGGGCAAGATTAGAGTAAGACTTTTTTTTTTTTTTTAAATCCCCAAAAATGTTGATTACTTGCTTTATTATATCCACAATATACAAACAATCTGCAGTAACCCTGTGTGCGTTGCATTTTAGGGTCTTATTGCTGAAGAGGGGAAGACATGCTTAGTGCAGGAGGATGATCCCGAGAAGTTTCGAGAAGCCCACTTGAGGTTTGAGAAGTGGTTTGAGCTTCCACCAGAGGAAAAGCTGGTCACATATTACTCATGCAGCTACTGGAAAGGCAAAGTACCCTGCCAGGGCTGGCTCTACCTCAGCACAAACTTCCTGTGCTTCTATTCATACCTTCTGGGAGCTGAGGGTAAGCAATTTGTCTGCCATTCATAGCATGTGCTGCCGCTTGTCTTTAAAAAGTTGATTGGTGGTAATAAAGAGTGTGACAGCTGCTAATGGCTGTCATAGTGGGCTTTTATCGCCCTCAGATTCTTTTAGTAGTTCTTTTGTAGGAAATAGTTATAGGTAATGACAGCTTTTTAGGTTTTAAGAATCATTTTATTATTATTTTTGCTTTGTTATCAGCAATTAATTTTAATCACTTCATTTTTTTATATGGTGACTGTGCAGTTAAACTAGTCATCTCCTGGGATGAGCTCTGGAGGCTGGAGAAAACCTCTAATGTTATTCTGACTGAGAGCATCCATGTCTTGGCTCACGGAGACGATCACTACTTCTCCATGCTGCTGCACCTGAACGAGACGTTTGTCATCATGGAACAGTTGGCCGACTACTCCATCAAGCGTCTTTTTGATAAAGAGTCCTTCCAGAGAGAGCCAGCGCTGTCTGACCCACTGCAGATTACCAAGAGGTAATATTCTGCACGCTGCACAGTGCAGCTTCACATGATCCTGTTAGTGCTGGTTGCCAAGTTGAAGAACCCGAGTAAACATAAAGTACGACTTGAGTCGGATAGAGTTTATGTTTAGTGTGACCTGCCTGGATTGCCTGAGCTTGGCAGTGCCAGTTCTTTAAAAAAAAAACTTCCAGTGTTTGTTTACTTTTTCCCATTGTTTTCATTTGATCCCAGTCCACAAGGGATTCACATCCTGTTATTTTATGGTTATGATAATATGTAAGCAGTGTGGCTCATTTTGAAATAGATGTAACTGGAAGACTGATGTGAATGAGAGGGTGAAGGCTGATGAGCAAAAAATGTGATGTTTGTGCTCTACTGTTTCCACAGAGGCCTAGAAGCTAATGCAAAGAGTGAGCAATTCAGGACATTTTTCAGGCTTCCCAAAGAGGAAAACCTGTTAGAGGTGCACGAGAGCTTCTTGTGGGTTCCCTTCAGCCATTTTAACACGCTTGGCAAGATCTGTCTCTCTGAGAACTACCTTTGTTTTGCCAGTCAGGATGGAAGTCAATGCCATGTCATCATTCCAATGCGAGAGGTAAAGTCAAACAAAAAGTGTCTTGTCTTAAAAAAACTAAACAAAAAACTGATGAACAGCAGAAAACCTCATCACTGACTGTCTGTCTCCTCTTCTAGGTTGTTAACGTTGAGAAACCAGACTCCAGCAGCAGAGCTTTAACGGTGTGTGTGCGTGGCAAGAGGGCGCTGCGTTTCTCTGAGGTGCGGGACTATCAGCGACTTGCAAACACAATCCGTAGCAGGTGTGGGATTAGTGCCAGCCCACAGCACTCTGCTTCTTCAGAGGTAATGTGCCGGGATTGTTTCATTTGTGCCATTTTGCTTCTCTTTAAACTTCATCCTGTAGTTTGCAGTGGTGTCTGATATTGGAAATGATTTATGTCTTTGTCATGAAGGCCATACGAGGAGAATGTCAGTCTCTCATAAACCACTTTGAGGACAATCCCGAGGACGTAACTTTAATGGTGGGGCAGAAAGGCAGCAGCAAGGCCGTGAGCACCGAGGCTCTCATGACTGTTTTCCACCCCCAGGATGTTGAAAACCTTGATCCCAAAATGGTAAACAACAGAGTTCATCTGTTCAAATGAAAAATGGATCTGTTTTTACTGGCATTTTGTATAAAATCACCACAATCACATTCAGTGACGTAACTGTAATATACCTGCACGTTCCAGTGTGCAGCAGACATCTTCATGGGTGCTCAGATTTGTGGCCAAACCCCAAAAAAGCAAAAAGCTGCATTATCCAGAACTAAACAGGATGCACTTATTATTTGAAATTTATGACGAAGATTCCATCAGTGTCGTGTTTGCACATGTTATTAACAAGTTCAATTAATCTACAAAGTCAAAATAAAACTGTCTTCTCTAATGTAACACTCATAGCCATCTAACCTGTGACTTGTGTTATCTATCCTCTTAGCTAAAATGTGTGGTAAAATACATGCAGACTTTGTTATTTGTTTCTTGCTGATTGACGCAGCATGGTTAATCCCCTCATGAGAAAATGAGTTTAGCAATTTTTGGATTATTGACTACATCTTCTGCTGTTTGCCCTTTTAAAGTATAATAATGACCACTGACTTCTGTTATGTACAGTTTGATCTGAGTCCAGTCTGCTCAGGTATTACTAATAATGTCAAACAGACCTGGGACTGTATGCAGATCCAGATGGGGTTCTGTGGTTCAGGTAGACTCATGAAAGTGTCTGCTGTGAGTGTGGATGACTGATTACTTCTTGCGTGTTGATATAAAATCAAACGAAGAATACATGAATTTTAAAAAAAAATACACCCATGTTTTGTTAGTAGCACTGTTGTGCGTGCTGCCTTTTAGAAGCAAATCCTGTCCCTCAGTAGCCGTCTTGTAATGCCTCCAGATGCTTATTTTGAAGCATTATGTAAGAAAACAACTGGTCATTGGTACATAGAAAGTGCATGTATACAATCACGTGTCAAACTTAAAAACTTTCTTCTGATACTTCTGGGTTAATAGCTTAAAGAGAAGATGAAGGAGCAGTCTTGGAACATCCATTTCTCTGAGTATGGACGTGGTACGAGTATGTTCTTTACCAGGAAGACGCGAGACTTGATTGTGCGCGGCGTTCCTGAGGCCTTGAGGGGAGAGCTGTGGATGCTTTTCTCAGGTCGTACATCAAAGTCACCGTGTCCCGTATAGTGATGAGCAGCATCAGTCAGTTTGTTAATGAAGCCTTGTGTGATTGAAAGTTTCATCTACTGAAGTGCTTTTTTGTATTTTAAACTGAGCGGGGGCTTTTTTTTCTTTTCTTTTTCTTTTCTTTTATACTGTGCAGGGGCTGTAAACGACATGGCCACTCACCCCGGCTATTACACTGAGCTGGTTGAACAGTCTCTGGGCACAAGCACTCTGGCTACAGATGAGATTGAAAGAGACCTGCACCGCTCTCTCCCTGAGCACCCGGCCTTTCAGAGCGACACAGGAATCTCAGCTCTTCGCAGAGTCCTTACTGCCTATGCCTGCAGGAACCCTAAAATTGGATACTGCCAGGTACTTAAAGTAACTGTTGAAATATGTCCTTTCCTCACTACTTGTGATGATATATTATACCATTGTGTACTTAGGAGGAGGGAGAAGCCTATTAAAACCGTACCGTTTACTTCTCTCCTGTTCAGGCTATGAACATTCTCACCTCGGTTCTCCTGCTGTATGCAAAAGAAGAGGAGGCTTTCTGGCTGCTGGTAGCCGTCTGTGAGAGGATGCTGCCAGATTACTTCAACCGCCGAATTATTGGTGAGAATGGAAACATTGGATTCTGCTGGAAATCTGGCAGCGTGGCATTTTAATTATGCCGGGAGCAAAGTCTCACTCTAAAACTATTTTGTCAGGTGCTTTGGTTGACCAGGCTGTGTTCGAAGATCTGATTAGAGAAAACCTCCCCCAGCTGGTGGAACACATGACAGACCTGAGCTTCTTCTCCTCTGTGTCTCTGTCCTGGTTCCTCACGCTTTTCATCAGTGTGCTGCCCATAGAGAGCGCCGTGAACGTGGTGGATTGTTTTTTTTACGATGGAATCAAAGCCATCCTGCAGCTCGGCCTGGCCGTGCTGGACTACAACATGGAGGCTCTGATCAGCTGCCACGATGACGCAGAAGCTGTCACCATCCTCAACAAGTCTGTGAATACAAATAATGCAGGACTGAGACTTTTTAAATATTATTACACTGTAAATAACACTCTCTCTTTGTCTGATGATATTGTTCCAGGTTCTTTGACAGTGTGACAAACAAAGACAGCCCATTGCCCCCAACAGTGCAGCAAGCTTCAGCAGGCAATAATGATAAAGCATCTCACATCAGTGTAGATATCAGTGAGCTGATCCGAGAGGCCTATGAGGTATAACTTTGCTCTTTCAGTTTGTGACTGATTAGAGAAAACCTCCTCACTTTTTTTCTTTTCTTTTTTTTAATATTTTAACCAAGTTGTGTCTGTCTTTGCAGAAATATGGAAATATCCGTTCAGAGGAAGTTGAGAGTTCACGGAAAAGAAACAAACTGTATGTGATTCAAACACTGGAGGACACAACCAAGCAAAATGTGGTAAGTAAGATTACAGGGCCTGTTCGGACACAGTATTACCCAAGTTATCATTTTTTTTTTTGAAGCTAAAGATTACAGATGCCCCCTAAACACATCAAATGGAGGTGCAGAATGGACTGACAGTGGGTTGCAGCGTTCTTGAGAACTACTTGTTCAACTGGAACCAAAGACAAATCGTAATAGTAAAAATAGTACAAATAGTAAAATTAGATAAAATATAATCAAAAAATATATTTTATATCTATTCAGGTTTTTGTGGCAGTTTTAGACCATCAGAGTGAAAACTTATTGGCTGACTTGCATTTTCTTTTCCCCTCACCCCTTCAGAGTCCTGTTTGCAGGACTTGGATTAGGATGCTTAGTTGTGACAATTAAAAATAGGGATGGGAGGCTTGAGAATGCATTGATATCCATTTTGTCCTCACAACGAAATCCAAACAAACATGGCCATCAATGTGTGCCCAACACACAGAGTGGAGCAGGCAGCGGTCATTTTAGGGGAAACGGATAACTTATAAGAGGGAGTGTCTTTAGACCAAAATATGAGAATCGCTCATACAAATGATGTCAGACCTGCCTCTGCATTTACTCGGGTCACCAGGAACACATCTGCCAAGTTAGAACAGGCGTCTCAATATTATGAGTGAAAATAATGAATAGCCTTACTGTAGCCTTAATAATGAGGTAAAATGTGTTTTCAGATCCGGGTGGTGTCCCAAGATGTCAGATTCAGTGGCTCACAACTGGACGAGCTTTATAATTTATTCAAAGTGAGTCATGAACTTTAATGCGGTGTCTTTATTGTCACCATGCTTAACTGTTTGTTAGAATAAGAAAGATGGACAGGTCATGCTTCCTTCTTTGTTTATCTACTTTCAGAGGCAGCATTTCCTCAGCTGCTACTGGACAATGAACAGCCCAGCTCTGCTCCATCATGACCCCAGTCTGGCCTATCTGGAGCAGTACCAGCTGGGTTTCCAACAGTTCAGCGTGCTCTTCTCCCTGCTAGAGCCGTGGGCTTTTTGCAGCATCAAGAGCACCCTCTCCCTCTGGGTTTTCCGCCTGATAGACGAGAACCAGGATGGTCTCATTAACTTTAAAGAATTCTGCTGTGCCCTTGGTACGTTTGTTGGTTCTCTACTCTGTTCTAACGCAAATTTTAACCTCAGTATCCCCGCTGCTGAAACTATAACTTCTGCTTCTCCCATAGATACTTTATACACCGGATCTTTCACAAATAAGTTGAAATTTCTCTTCAAGCTCCACCTGCCACCAGGTAAGTGATGAACAACTAATAAAATCTCAGTTTAACACTAGATTGTCAACTTCTCTCTCATGACCCTTTATTTTGCTATCTGATTTTCATCTGTCTCTCGTAAACTTCACAACACTATCTTTAACCTCTGACCCCTTTCTTTCACACAGTGTCTATGGTGATGACAAACTGCTGTAGGTTTAAAGTTCAAATGCAGAAAATGTTTTCAGACTGGAATCTATACAGTTGCTGCACACTGCAGCAGCAGACTGACAGAAGCAGCCCAAAGTGAAATAAAAGGTCACATAGTTACGTCAGTCTGTGGTCTGCGGGGCTGGAATACACACGAGTTGTCATTTCAATAATTCAGCCCATAACCCAGCATTTGTTGAGTGAGCACAGCCTCGGGGAAGGAAGTGTCCTTGAATGTGTGACTCTTGCGTGATGCTTGTTGAAGGCAGGGGTAAGAATAGCGTATGCTGGGTGAAAGAGTTTGCCATGGCAACAACGGGTCTAAGGAGCTGTGAGGGCATTTAGCTGTAGGCTAGTTTCTTCAGAAAGAGAGACTGTGCTGCTCAAATTACAACTGACAGCTTAGCAGCGGATGAGCACCGAGTCACTGCTTGTGATGTGCCAGGCCAGTGAACATCAAGCAGCAAAGCTTATTTTGTGTCTCATGGAAAGTGCACATTGCTTCAGCACCAAGGACAGGTCACATCCTGGTGCCACAGTCGAAACAAGATGGTGGAGACGCACTTCAAATCTGCCACCTGTGCACTGAGCACCGTTTTGTTTGCTTCCTCTGTATGAATAAGAGGGACTGGAACTGGGCCAAACGCTACATTGAAATGATTGGAGTCATGTGCTATTCGGAGCTGAGACGCTGCAGGTTTTTCCAGTCCAGACGAGCTGTGCAGCAGCTTTATTCACTTATCAGTTTCAGGCGGAAAGCAGTGACCGCTCGGTTACGTTACCTGTGTTGTGATTGGCTGTAGTGACTGCAGGATGTTTTGTTGTACCTTTTTGACTTAGAGCTCTGTGGAAGTCCGCATTGTTCTTTATGCTGCTCTGTAGTATTTTATACTGCAGGACACTTTCATTCCTGGAAATTTGGTGGAAATGTTTTCTCCATCTATTCTTATTTAGTGTGCGTTCAGAGGTTGGTATTGATCTTTTTGCTGGGGTGGGAGAAAAGTGCAATGTGTAGCTTTATGTGGCAATATTTAGGCTTATGCACCACAAAGCTATCTGGAAAATAATATTACACTGCTGGCTTGTGATGGGAGTTGTTTAATCTACGCCTTTAAACCAACACGCACGCATGCACCCACATGTGGACGTGGCTCAGGGTGTAGCAAAAATTCTTGGAATAATACTGTACATTACACTGAGTTAGCAATATAATACCCTTATTTGTATAAATTATTACACATTTACAAGTTTAATATAAACAATTCTAAAAATCAGATACCTCTGTGTGGATTTAATATCTATGCTTTTCTTTATTTATGGGCCAGATTTACTAACAATGTAGAAGGGAATCATACAAAGTATATAATTTATTCATTACCGAAAAAGCATGTTTAGATCTGTATTTCTGGACCTCAGCTCAGCTGTTTTGCTATAACGGAGCAGAGCTTAAAGTGGCATTTTGGAGGGAGGAGGAGAATAGTTGCCCAATACAAGATTCCTTTCTGTGATTTTAATAAATTGCTCCAGTCTCATATGGCATACAAAAATAACTCTCAAAACCTCAGAGCAATTTGTGTCTTTATGCAGGTGGCACAATAACTGTAACACATGGCTCACCCAGAATCTGAATGTAAATGCTTTGTGTTTGTCTACAGCCTGCAGGTCAGCTGTTGTACACAAATTTCAGCTTAATGTGGTTATAAACCTGAGATGACTTACAAAAAGAAAGCTGCTTCAACCTTTACGATCCCTCACAGTCTCCATCAGTTTGTACCAGAGTTCACCCTTAAATCAGATTCTTATCGATTCTCCCTCAGCTGTCTCCCATTGATCTGAATTGCCACTCTGTCTCTCATCGGAGACAACCACATGCATTAAAAAACTGCTTTTAGACCATTATTTTGGTTGGTAGTAGATCCTCATCAGATCTGCATGCGTTGTTGACTCCTTTGTGCTGCTCTTGGTAAAAAATGTTTTCATATTGAAACGAACTGGCTTAGTAAATCTGGCCCTAAATTCTACATTGCTCTTGTGGATTCTCTCTCCTTTGTCTCTTCTTTCCTTTCAGTGCACTTACAGACAGTATCTTTTAGCCTTCACAGGTAGTCCTTTGCACTTAAAGGAACAAAGAATCCAGCACTTTATTCCAGTGACTGAAGACTCTTCTCACTTGAATAGACTCACTGGTTAGCCACTTTACTTCTTGTCTTTCCTCAAAACTCCAATTCAGTTTCCTCCTTTCTAACTAAATATTGCAATAATTCTGTCTTAACACTTGCATGGAAGCATTTTTCTCTACCGTTTGTTTACATGTTGCTTCTCTGTTTCAGCCTTTGATCTTCCAGAAGATGGTGTGATAAGGAAAAGCCCTGAAAGAGGTAATATGACACCCAAATTTACAACAAATGATTCATGGCTCCAACATAATGAGTGTGAGGGTTATAATTTCTTGTAACACAGTTAAGTTTGTCAATTAAACTGACAGGAAGAGGGAAGGTTGACCTGCAGGCCTATCTGAAACAATGGCAGAATGAAATATTAAAGAAAGAGGAGACCATCAAAGACCTGCCCAGAATTAATCAGGTAATTCATGTGTCTGTGAAGGTTCTCATTCATCCAGGTCATGGTAGTCTAAGGAGCTTGGAAAGAAAAGCGTCTGGACTTCTCTTCATAGAGAAGTCCAGACGCTTTTCTTTCCAGGTAATTCATGCTTTGTTGTGTTCGCGTGACTTCATCTTTTTACAGTAACATGACTCGTATAACCTTTTTTAATGATCTTCCATCGCAGACTCAGTTCATCCAGTTCTCTAAGACCCTGTACAACATTTTTCATGGTGATCCCGAGGAGGAGTTGCTGTACCGAGCCGTGGCTCATGTGACCAGCCTCCTCCTGAGGATGGAAGAGGTGGGGCGGAGGCTGCAGGAGCCGAGCAGCCCGCCCGAGTCCAAAAAGCCTGCCAACACCACTGCTGGAGAGGAGTCTTCAACCGAAGAGTCCTCCACAACCCCGGAGAGCTCTGACACCTCCAGCTCCCACAACAGTCAAGACCTCTCAGAGGCAGAGTGGTCATTTTCCTTCGAGCAGGTCCTTGCATCCCTGCTCAATGAACCGGCCATAGTCAGCTTCTTTGAGAGGCCTGTCGATATTCAGACGAAGCTGGGGCAAGCTAAGGTCGCCCAGCTGAAGTCAAAGACCAATAAGTGAACTGACACTTTGCTTGTGATTCAAACCTACAAGTTTCCATGAATTTCCTTTCTCCACTTGAACAGGACGGTGGATTTAGTGCGACGCAGGGTGAGATTACTATCTACTAATACTATCACACATGAAGAGGAGTCATCAGAGACCTGTTTGTCACGCAGATGATGAAGAACATCAGAGACTGATGAAACACGTGCAAACACTATTCTGTCACAGGTCACTGATGTGCAGTACATTTTCATGTTCAAATCTCTCTCTCTCACTCGGCCACAGTTTCTTCAGATTTTCTGTTAAGAATAAAACAAAATAGTTTAGCATCTTATAAAGCACATCACTAATCTCCAGTAACACGAGAGAAAGGATTGCCCCTCTCCTTCTCTCTCCAGTCTACCTACATAATAAATGACGCAAACGGCATGATGGAGTCAGCAAGCGGATTCTCCGGTTGGAGATCTCCGTGTATGTTCCCTTTCAAATTAGCTATCACTGCTGTAAAGTGAAACTTACTGTAAATGCTAGTGTGTCCTCTGACGTCAGTGTCTCATAGTGTGCGTTTTGCTCTAAACATAACTAAAAAGCTGCGCTCTCATAATTTAACGCAGGCATGAAGCAATCAGTACTACGGCTATTTGAGGACGAGTTGTAGTGTTGTCCTTGGTAGCCGCGAATTGAACTCGCTCATTATCTGAGTGAAGACGCCACAACGTGAAAGGCTACACTGCAGTTGCAGATGCATTTGCAATAATGTACAAAGGAGAATGCTGTACTACCACAGCACATTCATCTGTGTCTCTCCTCCAATAACAGCACACAAAAATGGCAAACATGTCATGATTAGGGGAACTTCATGTGGGTCATACTTGAAAAACATCTAAAGGGGAAAAAAGTCCACCTTGCAGCTGCAGGTAAGTCATCTGCCTCCTCTAAAACTGTGTCTGATATTCACAGCGTGATCAGTTAATGTGTCGTTTGCTTATGTCCGTATATGTAGGATTTTACGCTCCTGTTAGTGCGGCATTGTGCACATAAAGGTCAGTTCAATAGGCATTTGATTATTATGTATATACGAGGTTTGAATGAGAATCTAATATATAGAAGCTGGGAGGGTGCTGTGGATACCTTAAACTGTTTGAAGGACATTTTGTGTTATCAACTCTCAGGGTGACATTTGTGTAAAATGAACGGGAGGAAAGGGATATTTTTTCAACCTGGGACATTACAAAGTATATGTGATACACAGATTGCATCTTCTCTGTAACACTAAAACATAAAGCATGTGTAGCATAGTTACTAGTGTTGCCACATTATGTCAGCCTTTGGCAAACAGCCATTACCGCTTGCTACAGAGAGACAGTATAATCACTATAATTTTCCATTTTTTGCTGCTTCTCTTTCTTATAGCTTCAGCCTGTGAATAATTTGCACTTTTTTTGAGATTCACAAGCTTTAGACATGGCTGTGTTGTGGCCAGGTTTCCAAAGCATGAGTTCAGAGAGATCGTAACTGCTTCAGCTACAGCTTATCGGCTCCAGGGGCCAAAGTCACACACACTTTTTATGCTTTATTTCTGCCTGTGTTTTTAAAAACAGTGCTTTAGATGCTTCTTAAGTGCAACTGCAGTCCTCTGTTTGCTATACTTTAGGTTTTGCCATATGAGGGGAAAGATTTATTTTCCTGATTAAGTGCTTTTTTTTTTTTTACTTAGGACTTAGGGACCAATCATAAGTGCTTTTTGTGTAATAACTGCATTATTTAGACATACTTTATATTCATAATATACGTTGTACAAACGGGGAATAAGTGTTTCTAATTGGAGCTGAAAATCTTTTAAAACAAAATCACTCTTTACATGATTAATGCAATGAAGCGATCATAATACGCTACATTGATCTTAAATCCAAAGCTTGATGAGTGACCTCAGCGCTGACCATAGAGTTGAAACAGTACTGACAGTCTCAGCAGGAGAAATCAATAGCTGATCATAAGGCAATGCTTCAAATCAGCCACTCAGTTCATTATTTATAACGGTCTCATCACCTCTGACCTGGTGTGACTCTTCAATCTGACTGTTTGCCTGCAATTTAATGTAAAAGGATTTACATGGATTATGAGTTATTGCATGCTTTGTCAACTTCTGATTACTTGATGGGTTGTTAAAGATAAGTGAAGAAAAAAAGCCAAATATGCTTTCAAGGATTGATTTGTTGTTCTTTTTGTTAGACCAGTGATTAAGAGAAACTCTTTGATGCACACAGTTTCCTAACCATATTTATTCAGGTGTCACTTCTGCAAAATGATGGATGCCAGTGATTTTTATAGTCAGTGGTTTCCTTTTCATGGGAAAAATGATTGAAAGTACATGAATTGGGAGGAAGGAAAAATTCGGAGGGTTGGAAGTCTTTCTCTGGCATGCTGGCAGTTCTCCCATTAAGCATGAGAGTATATACAGTTGGCATGGATAATACTCCAGCTGCTACTGCTGAATAAGTATGGTTAACCATATCCACATGTCTACAGCTTTTGTTGTTTATGGCTTTTGACTGAATGTTTGAGTTGCACAATATCTGATGCTGAGATATTTCTGTTTACTTGCTTGATTCTATTTTTTTTATTCTCATACAGATGTACTAGAATAAAGAGTAAAGATTCTACGAATGATCATCAGTGACTGCAGTTCATTCTTGCTCACAATGTGCCCTACACACGCACGCACGCACGCACGCACAGGTACAGTCAGCCTGTGCCTGTGTGATTTACACACATTTAATTGATCTAATTGTGTAAAACACACTTCCTGGCAATTAGAAGGATTTTCTCCAGAAGTCTGTAGATGCAGATGGAACTCTGTGGAGAGCAGTCCTAGACAGCTCACCCTGCTCTCGTCAACTTTTTCATTACGCAAATAAAAAAGCGGCTCAAACTATCACAGCCTGCGCAAAAAATATTTACATATCCAATTATAAAATTAGAAAGAAAAAGAAGTCTGCCCAGCAATATTCTGACAGGCTCAAAGTCGCAGACTTGGACTTCAAAAACTCTGTATATTTAGTATTCTTCCTCAGCACCAACACACAACAGAAACAGCTGCACTTCCTGGCATGTTCCCTTCTACATCAGGAGGTCACAAAAAGCTCAAAGGCTTCCCCTCTTGTATGGTGTCTGGGAAAGTATTTAACAAGATCATAATGCTATAATGCACACAGTTTCTTGAACAGTAAACGAGAGCTTTAAAAGCGTTGACGCGTTGTGGGAATACAATGTTGTACAGTAGGGTACAGTTGCCTACTTTCTGGCCTCCTACATGATGTGTACAGTATGTTGGGGTGTTAAAGCTCACCTTTTAGCCACTTTCAGAAAGAGAAGTATAAATGAGTCTTTTCCACTAGTATGTAAAAGCCTGGCCTGTAAAACGGACCTCGTGTTGGACATTTACAAGTTTACAGCTCACTGGCAACACAGCATGAATTCATTAAAAACATGGGGTCATATGTCCAGGCCCACAATAAGTCATCAGTAGCAGTAAAAGGTCCCATCCTTGACTTGTCCTAGAGTGTGCACTGTCAGCCTGATTTATGATGAATGGTCTCTGCATACTATTCTGGCTCAGAGATTTGGTTGCATATGGTTGTTAGCCTAAAGTTCATAACCTTCTGACCCCTGTCACCTGTTCGGTTTCCAGTTGGGTCTGTCAAGGAAGATTTTCCTGCTTTGGAAATCTGAGAGATTTTATTTTGGTTCATAACATTTGCATTAGTGGAGATCTGAAGCATGCCTCTGTCTTGGCTAAACCAGCGTGATGCTGCTGGTGTTTAAAATGCAATCCCTCTCAGTATGACTTTGATCATTTAAAGTATCAAAAAAAGTTTAAATTAAATAAACTGCAAAACTTTTTCATTTACAGCCACTGAATCTTTACAGTCCTGAATAACTACATGAATGAATGAATGAATGCACAGACTGCCCTTCAAGTTCAGCCAGTGTTTGGCTAAATGAATCATGATTTACCAAGTATATGTGCAGCTTCATAATTTGATGAACTGTGTATTCTGTATTTATTTTAGTTTGCAACAGACTGCTATTTTGGTCCCCTACCCCCCATTTCACCCACAATCCTCCCCAAGTGTGCATGTGAGCTATTTTGGGCGAGCAGACAGGAAGCCTTTGAAGCATAGCTCTCGCCAGTGTGTTTTGGAAATGGGTCCATCCACACTGTCCTCAATCTGTATGTGTCTTGGTGCAGCTGGTGGAAACCGAGCAGCTAACGTGCCAGCCTCATGTAAAAAATAGCAGGGCTGCACTGATATACTGCAGACTGAGTTAGCATTGCAACGCAGCTCTCAGACAGAAATAACCCAGCTCCCATCAGTATTAAAATGTTGAAATTTCACATCATAGGCTAACTTTGAACACTCAGAACAGCATTGTATTGATTTCCAGTTATCACCCCCTTTAGTGATTAAACTAAATAAGACTTTAAGTACACCAGCAAACTGCTGCACTGAGCATATCAGAGTCACTCATTGAGAGGTCAGGTTTTTCTGATTGCATCTAATCCTTTTAATAAAAGGTTAGATTTGATTGGCTGCTTTGCACAACTGCCACCACCCCCTGTCCAATCAGATGAGGGTATAACATTTAAACATTTATGAAAGCAGCTGTTCACAGGGGGTTGTTGTTAGCCAATCACTGTATGGTTTGTCTCTTTTCTGGAAATCATTTAAGCCTAAACTTAAATTAATTAAAGCTTTTGTAAATAATTTATTTGCAAAACACCATAAAGATCATTGCCCGACACTATGGTAAATATAATTGAAACAGACCAGTGTGACAGAACCATATGACTCAGGATTAGGAAGTTTGAATATTTTTTAGTCGAAGTAATCAGATTGCATTAATTGTTCTGAAAGGATTTGCCTTGGAAAGAAATGTAAACCATTTCACAGCCTTCCATCCACTGAAGGACTAAAACATTCATAATGCCATGACTATCCAAACCAAACTTTGACAATTACAGTTTCCAGACACTTGAAATCTAAGTGCTACACATATTAATTACAAATTAAGTGAATGAATGGCCTCATAATCCCTGTAGTATTACTCATCTCATATGAGGCTTGCATGAATGTCAAGTTGCTGTTGTTTGGCTGTGACATTTGCTGAGCTGTGAGATGAATAATACATTTTGTATGGCTAAAACTTTAATTTGCATCACACAATCATTGACTGCATCCTACAAAAGCTGCAAAAGTGTGCATGTGACATCTATATAGGAGGTGGAGAGGGAAAAAAGGAGAAAAAAATCATTTTTAGTCTTTCAGTCATCACAAAATACAGCATTTAGTGGGCCATCAGGGTCTAGAATGACTTTCTGGTGGACATACTTGCTAAGTAATAAGAAAACAATGGCATCTCACGATCCCTTTTTTCTTCTCATCCCTGTGATGTGTTCATAGTGTAAATGTAAATAATGTTGCAGTAGTCAGCAGCAAGCTAACGTCACAGTGTCAGGTAATTTCAGACGCAGCTTTTCACTCACCTTTTCTTGCGCAGTTTGTCACAAAATGTGCCCACAAGAAGGATAAAGGTGTAAGGAAGAAGACAGGAGAGCGAGGTGATTATATTCAACATTTTATAAAAGGAAAAGTTAAAATATTACATGTAATGGCCTAATTCATTTGAGAGGTTTTTAAGTCACTTATTGGATCTGTACATGATGTGTAAAGTGATAGTTATAGTTTTTTTTTTTTCAAATTATGAAATGTCTTGCAAAACTAACTGAAATATATCTTGATGAATGCTCAATCATCCAGGTAAGTAAATCCCAAAAGTCTGTGAAGGTTCTCATCATCCAGGTCATCGTAGTCTAAGGAGCTTGGAAAGAAAAGCGTCTGGACTTCTTTGAGATCCTTCCCAGACGCCTGAACGCCCACTCACATCCTGGGCCATTTGACCTCAGGAAATCACAATGGGTTCACCCAAAACCTTGGCTGATTGTGACCCACACCCATTTTCACACCTTGTCTCATGTGATTAGGTAGAGGATCCACAGGGGGTCCGTGTCCCTCTTAGGGGACATTCCCATAGGGCTTTAAGTCTGGGACTCTCCACCATTTGCTTTCAGAACTGAAGAAGCTTCTCGGATGAAACGTCTTCAAGAAACTTAAAGAAGTCCAGACGCTTTTCTTTC
>VVHJ01054017.1:4644-20117 GCA_015107715.1 Tylochromis polylepis
GCTTTTCTCATTTCATCACATAATTCTGAGCAATTACATTCTAGGCACTGAGATTAAAATATTTAAAACATTTCAGGATAAAATGTGAAAAACAAGACATGGCACCAGTTAGTTATTAAAGCTGGAGGACCCAAAAGGACGTAAAGGGAATAATTAAATTTACTCTTTGGGTTCAGGTTTTTTTTTTTTTCCACAGCAGCTTACACTGCCCTCCAATGGTCAGGATTGTTATTGCAGGCAGTTGGCAATATTTCTTCAGTTTAAGGGAAAAACTGTTCTTCTCTAGCAATGCAGAACACTCTCTGTGTGTACTGCATATGGCACAGTAGTGGACTCATTAGAGTCAGCAGGGTTGGTGTTGAGTCATAGCCAACAGCCGTGCACGAAAACATTGCTCTGATTTAACAATTAGGATTTTTTTTGACTGTTTCTTATAGATTTTTACTCACTGAAACCGGGAAAAATATTTTTTAAATTCCGTCTCGTCAGGTTTTCTTGCAAAACTCGTGTTTTTAGTTAAATTAAGCACACAGTTTCCCTTTTTAAACTGAAATCTGGTATCCTATACTTGAGTCAAAAAACCATATCCAATAATGATTTCTTACATTAATATAATATTTCTAGCAAGACTCAAGAGAAATACAAATAGAAAATGTGAGGAATTGAGGGGGGTCAGTAGGAGGGGCGGGGTACGGTGGGTTTGGCGGTGCGAGGAGCTCAGGTGATCATGTCCCAACAGGTTTATTTTGTTCATAGCGAAAGGTAAGGAAGCTCAGAACAATTATGCATAGTTGATTGTAATAAAATATTGATTTTTTTCATCGCTGTTGTGCTTTTTTAATGTAAACTCCTCATGTTTTCCACAAAAACTGTACGTGATGGAGGGAAATGTATTTCCACTAATATAAATGTAAATACAAACAGAAATGTGACTTTTTACTCTTTATTAAGGTGAAAAATAAATTGACATAAATTACATTTTTTATGAGCATAAGATCAATTTCTTGAGCTTTGCATGCATGCTGACATCCACTTGACTGTAAAACAAGCCAGAAGCCAAACAATAGACAATAAGCCTCTAAAAAATCCCAAGTCTCCCCTGCCAGCTTGATTAAAAACTTCCTGATCTGTTCTTCTCATGCCCACAAGATGAAACAAGATAAATTACCCACTGCTGTCATTTTGCCTCTGTTGCAAGGTAAACATATCATTTTGTGCATGATTTCCTCCTGCCTCCAGCCAGTGGATGCAACAGATCTTTATCCAGCAGATGACACACTGACACACACACAAAACCCCAGGGGGTATTTATTAATTTATTAAAATAGTTTAACAAATAAATAAGTAATAATAAAACATACGCATGACCTAGAGACTTCCAACTAGCAGATAAATGAGAATATAAAATGCAACTGTAGCGTAAGCTCATTCATAGCCTGAAGTTTGTTATTTACTTGTGTGAGTACCAGAAACTTTTACTAACTTTTTAACTGCAATAATCCAAAATGCTATAATAATATATCCACTGGCTTTCTGCTAAGGGAACCGTGGTGATGCTAACTTCAAAAGTTGGCCTACAAAAAGCATTATACATGCACTCCTTACAATGTGACTCTGCTTTTGCATGGTGGTGTTACAACTTTAATTTAATGTAAATGGGGTTTTTTTTTTTTCACCATTAAAGTTCAGTATTTGTTATTTAAAAAAACCCAGAAAATAATAATGTCGCATGCACAACACAGTTTGGTTGCAAATGAGCCACTCTGCAGTATGTGTGTGTGTGTGTGTTACATAGCCCATTTTTGCGGTAAAAGCTGCTAGTCTGTCTCCTTTTGTTATGCCTTTGTCAGAAGGTGGCGTAGCTTTGGGCAGAGAAGAGAAATGTGTGCATGTGTGGAATCAGGGTTTAGAGCGGCGTGGGGGTGTTCAAGCTTGTTTTTTGTTTGCTCGTCATCTCCTTCCCTCCCACCCTCCCTCAGGGTCAGGTAGCATGCGTAGCACACGCTCACACACACTCCCACAGCTTCAAGACAGCACACACACATTCTTCACTATCTACCCAGAACCTGCTTGGGTGAAGACAGCATGTGCGGCTGTGAGCTGTGAGGATGGAAAAGAGAGTGTGTGTGATCCAGACTGACTTCCACCAGTATAGACCCACCATTGCTCTCCACAACAGACCCCTGGCACATGTAAGAAATATGCCTCTTTTTCTCTGACACTACATGTTTTCCTTCTTCACTTAATCTTTGCTTATTCATTTTTTGCAGACTTTGTGTTATTTAATGTCTCCCTCTCCCGGTTAGTTTTTTTTCTGGCACTGTGCTTCCACCATGATGCAGAGCTCTTCCTTGTTCCAGGCCCACACCTCTAGAAAAGAGGGGTCCTTCATTCAGCAGGGGTCATCAGAGTGTATAGGATCCTTTATGATACATAGTGTATGTGCTTTTCAAGTTTTTTTAATTCACTTTTAGATTTTCAGTGTTTCAGGATTAGTATCATTCTTAAAGTTTAAGCTGTTAGCAGATTAGATTAAAATAGCTAAATATCTAGCTTTTCCTCTTCTCCTACTCACAAGCTCACACATACATTTCAATGGAATGCAAACACAGACAAGCATCAGAAAGCCTGAGGACACTAAAACAGGGAGTTTCATTTGCTTGCTCACTGACTTAAGGTACTGCTGAAAGAGCAATTACAACCACTTAGAAAACATCGGCTATGAAGATTTCAAGCAAATTCTTTATGTTTTGGTAAGAGTTTTATGAGGAGATCAATACCACTCCAAACTACTGAACTGGAGCCAGGTAGCAACTCCAAAGTTCCCCTTAAACTCACTGACATCATTCTTTATGGAATTCCATACTAATATTAAAAGATAGTACTAATGAAAAACAGTAAAACAAAGTGTCAGTGAAGGTTCTCAGTCATCCAGGTCATTGTGGTCTAAGAAGCTTGGAAAGAAAAGCGTCTGGACTTTTTTAAGTTTTTTGAAGATGTTTCACCTCTCATCTGAGAAGCTTCTTCAGTTCTGAGAGCAACTGGTGGAGAGTCCCAGACTGGGAGTGTCCCTAAGAGGGTCATGGACTCCCTATTGATCCTCTGCCTAATCACACGAGCCAAGGTGTGAAAACAGGTGTTGGTCACAATCAGCCAAGTAAAACAAAGTATTAAATGTGACAGCAGGGGCATGGTTTAAGACCTGTACTGCAGCCTGCCACCAGGGGAGCATTGCAAGCTTTTTGGCCTCTTTTGGGGTGCACCTTTATATTAATGTATACTGTCCATGGTGTGTGCGGATATTAAAAGATAGTCAAATGACATGAAGTAATGTAAGGCTGTACTTTTGCTTGTGGCTATTGCAGAGTAAATGATTACCATTTTTATGTAACTTGCCCATCACTGATGATATACAACTCTGTGACCTATATCATGATGGCTCTTTCAGCTGGCAAATGCTGGTTCCTTCTCTCAATAGTTTCACACGTGTAGCAGCTGGGTCTGTCAGCAAAGACACAAAAAGCTCTGTGGTTTTCTTCTTTGATGATAGTGCATGTGGGTCATGCGGCTCAGACAGAATACTTTGTTTCTTTGTGTGTGTTTCCTCCTAAATTGAAAGGAATCCCACTGATCCTCAGATAATGTTGTGTTTAGGTCTACACACTTCAAGGTAACTACAGTCAGTGTTGTCTATAATCCATCCAGCTGTTACGTGGGCCAATAATGTAAGGTATTTCAAATCAACCCTATCAGGACAATAACTCACAAAGAAAAGATCAGAAATGTTGTACTGCGCAGCTCTTCAGTGTAACTACATGATGACAGTCATATCACTGATATCATTTATAAACTGGTATTATTGGACCTGACCTGCAGTCAGTTGACCACATGCGTGTAAGTGAGCTGTGAGGTGCTTAGCTGATCAAAGGCTCGCTGTACCTCCCTCCACGACCTGGATCCAGAGTTCAGCCAGAGGCCAGGCTTCACTCTGTGGTCCATTTATCTGGGAGCACTTTGGATGCTGAGGATTTTTTACTGTACAGAAATGCTCTGTTGCAGCAATAAGCTAACAAATGCAAGGAGGACACACACCTGGATAAGAAGCACCCAAATACAGTAGATGTCCATTAAGTATCACTGAGCTTGAGAGCCTCAGGATCAAGTTTTTTACTTAAGCTCTGGGTCTACAGTCACAGTCTTACCTGTATACAGGAAAAATATGCACGCTTGCTTTGGCCATTGCAGTAGTTCTGCAGATGAAAGAAAGAATAAAGTGCATTCATCAAAGTCGCTCTGAGAAACTTAGATATATACTGTGTTTTATCTCTTCTCAGACACACATGTATAAAGACAGATGTGATTAATCCCAGTCCTAACTGTCTGTTAGAATCTTTTCCATTTACCCACTATGCTATTACCTTTAGCTTACTAGAAACACTAACATTAATGACTTTTTCTTCTAAATAATGGGCCATTGTCACACAACCTTTACGTCTTATTAACAGAGGAATGATTTAATTTGCACAATTATTGAACAGCCTGAAATTAGTCATTAAGGCTCATTAAAGTAAAACAAAAAAATATTAAGTTTCTTCTGAATGGGAATTAGAGCTAGCTATTCAGTGGTTGTTAGTGGCATTGCAGTTTAACATAATCACAAGTTAACTGGTTCTTAATTATTATCTCACTCAGGATTGCATTACTAGTTTTAATGCATTGCCCCTAAGAACTTCTCAGCAATGACTTTTGCTCAGGAACATTTTGTAGACTATAACTTTATAAAACTAAAAAAAACCCTGAAGTTTGCAGTATTTTCAGTATTTGAAAATTTGTAATGAATATGCAAATATAAAAGATTTTAATTTCCTTTTTTTCAGTGGGTATTAGGGATGAATGATTAGACTTAAACATTAAAGGTGATTGACATCTATGCTGAAGTTTTAATATTGAAAAAGATCAAAATGACCTACAAAACCCAACTTTACCCAAAATTTAGAATTAGGTTGTTTTTTTGTTTTTCCAAAGGCTTTTTTTCTGGTCATTGAAAGTAAACCGACTATCACTCGCATCCTGCTGTCCAAGCTCACGCTCTGTTAGTCTTTGACTCTTTATGCTTCAACAAGTGGCAGGATTTTTCACTGCATTCAGGATCTGCCTGTGCAAAAGTATTAGATTAAAACTAAGCATTAACTAAGCAGCTTTCAAAGCTTCAAAGCATGATCCAGAGCTTGCATAATGATTTTATTTCTTTTTTCCTGAAATAGTTTGGCAGTTGTCTACTCGAGTAATCTATAATATTAACTGGGATAACGCACAGGCTGCATTACACCGTGTTGAACCATCTCAGTATTTAGCATGGTTGTGGGATTAAAGATTAACTATTATAGCTGTCCTTATTTTCTGCTACACATTATACTATTACAGATATTAAACATAGTTACACAACTAGAGGTCAGCATACGTATCCAAGCAATCCCTGTACACAAAAGACCAGGCATCACACTTATCTAAATGATCAATTTCAGATGTTTTTTTCTTGGATGTTAATGATGTCAATAAGAACAGTAGCCCCACCCACCTGCAATCTTCTGTTTAAAAGTGGCAGCCACTCAAAAGAAAGTTTAGTCAGGGAGGGGCAAGAAAGTTTCTTTCAGAAGATAGGAAATAAGTTAAATAAGGATTATTTTGAACTGTGACTCAAACCAACTCCAAGAAGTCCAAGAATAAAAATGTGGAAATGGATTACGAATATAACAAAAGAATAAGTCCCCTCTTCATATTCATAGTCCTCAGTTGACTTCAAAGTATATTCAGGAATTAGAAAAAGAGGGAGTGCAAACAATTTTTACAGCGCTTTGAATCAGATGGACACTTGGAAAGTTTGTTTTACTGAGACAAGAGGTGCAGAAACACCTCAGAGCTTCAAGTCAAAACATGAAAACTTTGCTCAAGTGTAACCCCCGGCCTTCACACAAAGAGGGAATGCACTGCTATAAAGAGATTATTTTATTTGTGCAATATCAACAGTGGTGCATAAAGGGTTAAGCCCTGTGATCATGCTAAAGGTGAACCATTGATGTGTCACATTTATCTTCCTCTCCTTTTTCTGGCATCGGCGTGCAGATTGATGCTAAGTGCGGCGGTAAATCCCGCACTGACAGGTGAAGGTATTGTGTGTTTAATCTGACTACAGGCAAAGGAAGTTCAGGTATGTCAGGTGATACACATGTGCTAAACCGTGTTTGGACAACATGGTAATTATCGGCGCACACTTTGAGAAAGATGATAATGCATTTCCCTTACTACTTTCCCTGCTGACGAACTGTACAGTTTGTCAGGCATGAGCAGTGAACTGGCTGTCAGATCTCTGAGAGCCCAACTAATGACAGCTCTTTTCAGATACCAGCACTCAAGCAGCAACAGGTTTTTTTTTGTGTGTGTGTGTGTGTGCGTGTGAGCCTGCCTTTCTGTACAGTAACACTGCATATGCTTTTTAACGTCTTCTTCGGTGGATAATCACAGTTTTTTTTTCCAGATCCACTTCTTGTTTCTTTTAGAAGTTACGCCAGAATTACTTGCAGAATCTTGTTAGGTGAGGAGAGAAAATAAAAGAAGATGGATTGATTCTGGCAGAAAGTTTAAATGCATGCAGCAGACAGTCGGTCTGTTGCTTTGGATAGTGCACTTCGCGTGAAATTGAAACCATTTCCTGCAATACATTTATTGCGGGGCTTTATTGCCGTTAAAAAACCTTGTCTAAGAATTCAGTGCAGAACAGCTGACATTTCTATTCACAGTATATATAAATACTATTGTTCCTAATCAGACGTTCAGAAATTCCATGGTTCTATTTCAAGGTCACAGCTGCTAAAGCATAAAACAACATCCCAATGTTTATCTAAACTTAGCACAAAACGTAAGAAAATTTCTGTTTGGTTGATTATTTGTCCGTGCTTCTTGGAAATAAATCTTATACTGTTGGAAAGCAAGGGTATTGGTTATTATAACCAGACCTTTGACAAAAAAAAAATATATAAAAATGTGAGTGAGCAAAGTGAGCAAACCCACTCTGGAAACTAACTGAAATTAAACTGAATTTTAGAAAAGTCAAAATAAAATAAATATAAAAACTAATTAGAAATTAAAAACTATAATAACTGTTTATTTCCCCTAAATGGTGCCACATTTGTAAGGAAAATGTATTTGTGGTAGTGTAATAGGATGCCACCGCTGTAACAAGTGATTGTGCAAAACGTCTTCCTTCCCAGAGATTCGAATGTAAGTGGTATTATTGTAAAGCGGAAGGGTTTAGGAACCACAGCAACTGCAGAAGAACATGTGAAGTTGCATGGTGCTAAGGCGCCGTGTGCTTAAAGTCACCTATGCTCTGCTGCCAACTGCACAGTTCTAAATCTTTCCTAGCATTAATAGCGACACAAAAACGGATGTTCACGGCATGGGTTTCCATGGTTATGTAACTTATTTATGGCCATACGGTGTAGGCTAGGATTGCATGGCATAAGCATTCCTAGCTTAGAAACTAGTTACCTTTCTTATTTCACTGCCACTCTATCAGTCACTAGATAAGTTGCTGACTTCAGCTTTGTTTTAGACTCCTCCAGCTCTGCTTTAGTCTTTGGCATGCACTTATTCAGATCCTGAGGACATCTTGAATTATGGAGTACATTAATCAAAAACGTGGCTGGATTTTGAGAAGACCTTCTATTACAAAACCCCCACCAGCGGGAGATCTAGAGTTACCAGTCTTATGATAGAGAGCTGACCTCTTGCTTGATTTCTTACTTACTTCCAGCAGCACAGTTGTTAGTTTTTATTGTTGCAGTGCAAACCAGCAGGAGGCCAGTTAGGTAAAAGGGAAGAAAATGTGGGCTCATACTGGTGTATTCTTGGATGCCTTTTACAGGGCAAAACTCCCTGACGTGTGTGCTTGTGTGTGTGTGTCAGATGTGGATTTGGAGGAGTTGGGGAGTGGGGAAGGCCAGACAGAAGTGAACAAAAGTGAGAGAGACTCAGTGAGAGAGCCAGACAGCCTAGCTGAAATACCAAGCCTTCTGCATGCATGCGTGTATTTGCGGATGTGTGTGAGTGGTGTTGCAGGTCAGGTCCCTGTTGTTGCAGCCCGTTCATACAGAGGAAGCAGGGATGAGGGAGAGAGAGGAGCTCAGGAGAGCCATAGAACAGAGTGACCGGCTCCTTTCCAAGGTCCGTGAACTAGAGGAGCAGAACACCCAGCTTAACAAGGAAAAGAATGAGGTGGCCACTAAATACCGAGCTGTAAGTCTCTGCTGCTTTTCCCTCTATGCCTCAACTTTATTCTTTCCCTTTCCCCTTTAAATAAGATATTCTTTTGTTTCACTAACTTGATACTTTGGAACTCATATAATTTGTGATTAAGCTTGAATTTCTGCTCGATAAGGGATTTTGAACGTGGTCATTATACCAGCCCCTAGTGGATGAAATTGAGTGGATAATGATACCTTTGCCGAGGGAGAGACAGAAAGAGAGAGAGATGGAGTCACTGTGGCAGTCACATTAAATCTGGATTTTCCTTTTCTTGCTGTGCTGACTATTTTCCAATTGATTATTTTATGTAGTGAAGAAGTACAAAGTATCTTATTTTTATTTGTTTTTTGTACCCAGACTGCTGTCAGCGCTGTGGGGCACCATACTGTTCCTTGGCTTCAGACTCACTGTATTACTGGTTTATTCCAAGGAGGAGTGTTTGAGTGGCACATCCCCTTTTTTTATAGGAAGAAAGTGTTACCACAAGCTTTATATGAGAAATAGATCAACCACATTCTTGTCAGTCCATAAATGAAGCACAATTAAGCTAGCACTAGCACAATAACAAGCACAATTACAAATGAATGGTATCGTTCCTTTCTTCTTAATGTGCAAATACCTAAAGTGACACGTGTGAACTCAGCTTTTACCCACCGAGGATTAAGTCTGGTGATGACTCCAACCCCAGTCCTAACCCTAACCCTTACTCTAACAATAGGCTTAAGTCTTAGCAGTTGGGGAAACAAAGAAAGTAATCATTTTAACTAATCTACATCAAAAAAATATTCACATTAAAATAAAAATCTGTTTAGACTTCCTTGAAAATCCAGGTTAGGAGTAACTTCCTATGACAACTTAAACTTCAGAGTACTACTAATTACTAGTTAAGTACTCCTTTTGCAGTACCTTTCTGTTTGAGATTTAAATATGAACTGGAGTGTAAATGTGGGACAGTCTCTTCTTCTTCACTGGTCATAAAATATTATGGGACTTTTGCCATTCTGGTTTTGATATTGCCCAGAGTTCTATGCTAAACAAACACGATAAAACAGAAAGGTTCACCTGTCTATGAGCTCTGGCCATCTGGCCACCATCCCCTCTCCTTGGTGCACTCTCCAAATCAAGGAGAGGGTTAACTTAGTTTACGTTACCTGTTTTGGCGCTCTGCATGTCTAGGAAGCCTGCGTGTAAGGCTTCAGACAGTGGCAGTCTTCATGAAGTAAAGGTTTCTGTTGTTTAAGATTTTTGGTAGTAGTATAGAGTTACATCAAAGTTAACCTCCACCAGTGAACCCCTTAGCGATGGGGTTAGAAGCAGGTTAAGTTGTATTTTAGCTATGTTGCACGATAAGAAGATGTTACTGTTCAAATCAACTCTAAATTTGGCCTGACAGATTCTTCTGTTATAATTTATATAAAGGGGAAGATCTAAACCTAACCCTGACAAGTGCAACAGTATTGACAGTATTGTACTTCTGCGGCTTTTTCCATAAAACATTATTGACAAGTTGAACTACAAACTCCTTTTTACTGAACGCAAAATCCTGACGTTAATCATACAAGGTATATTCTCAGGAAGAAGAACTTGAAAGCTTAAAAAGTTCAAAATAACTGCTTTCTATGTTCTATTGAATTAGAGCATTACTTAGAGAGATTTAGGTGCTTCAAGATAACTTCTTAGTTGTGAGAAATAAATCCATCCTTCAGGCAGAGGATTTAGTGTGAGAGTGCACAGCGGTGCTGCTGCTGCCAGTGTTTGCTGAAAATGCTCCAGGGTTGCCCAAGGGATTTGGTCATTATTGGTGCTGAGTGCCTTAGCAGACTTTTCATATGGCTTTGATGGAATACATCATAAACGCTTTCAAGGAGCTGGACCACTGCCTTTGTCACTGTATTTTACCAGCGATCATCTTTTTTGTCAGTGTGTGCCTCTAATTGCAGTGACCTTCATAAGATTTCTTCTGCATAGTCACTTTGTTTGATGACTTGCAGCTGATCTTCTTTTCTTTATTGACATAACAAGTAAGTCTTTAAAGTGGGTTAAATTCAGAGGAAAAGATTTTCCTTTATAATCAGCATTCTTCCACATTTTTATGAAGTTATTTCAGCAGAGACAAAGTGTTAGGACTATAATCCCCCCCTTTTTTTATTACCCTTTTAGAGTAAAACATAACTTTTTTTTTTTATTGAAATCACCAGGTGTGCACTGGCTCCCACCGTGTCTTTTCTTCACTGCTTAGATTTGCCAGCCACAAATAATGAAGTTAATCTCCGGAGGAGACAGATCAGCCAGCAGAGTTCATATCTCGGAGACCTCCAGATTTGACTGCAGTGAAAAATGTGACCCCTTGTCAGAGTTGTTTAATACTGAGGAAGACTTCCAGTTTTCCAAGGGAGTTTTGTCCCAGGCTTCATTACCCAAGTTGTTTGGTGAAGCTGGAGGGACACATCTGTTACCCAGGGTACAATAAATTCCTCCTTATTAAACAAGCCTGATGCATATCTGCCCTGTTAGGTCAACACTGTTCTGACAGATTGACATTCTGTTGGCTTACTATTAATAAATGCATAAAGGGTCATATACTATTAGACTGTCAACCCCAACAACCAAAAAGATGAAAGTTTTCCACATTGTTAGTCTGGCTTTCCAATATAAGACTAAAGTGATTCAATCCAGCCTGTGAAAAAAAATCATTTTGCTTTCTTTTTCTTTTCTTTTTTAACAGCCGGTGTTGTGGAAAGACAGCTGACAAAATAAAAAGAAAAACTTGAATCTTTTAACCCCTACAGAAAAGACACCTAGAACCTTTGTTATGCTGTGGTGGCATTTTACTGGCATGGTTTGGGTCCTTAGAGAGAAAGGACACAAATTACAAATTAGTGCAAAGTTGGTCTGAATGGCCACCTTTTTTATATGATTTCTGCTAGTTTATGGAAAGTAGGGACATTTCTATTCCTGTGGTATGTGGTGGCCTATCTCCTCATCAGTTTTTTTTCTTGAAATTAGTTATTTGGAGTGAGGCCAGCAAACACCAATCAGCTACAGTTCCTTTTGACAGAATACTTGTCAATCAAAGTAGCCCTAACTCAACTCAGTTCAATACTATTCACTTCAATTCACAACAACAGTCATCTTAAGGTGCTTTATATTGTAAGGTAAAAAACCTACAATAAACTCTGGTTTATAGTGTACATTAAAAAAGAAAACCCTCCAGTATATAGATAAATGACACAATGAGTTACCACTGTACATTTGTTGTGAAGGGGCAAACTATACATACAGTAAAGGCCAGAACCTTTATATCAGCCTGTAAACATGTTATTTCATGTTGTAAAGTTAGGTATTTTAACATGGAAGTATATAGCGATTGAGTCACTTTTGGATCTAAAACCAAGTGGCCATTTGTGGAACTGCAACTTTTTAAACTCTGCCTTGGGTTTAATTTGTCAGGAGGTTTCTACAGAGCAAGCATGGTACTAGCAAATCCATAGTTAATATGATATTTGAGTTTAAATTAAATTAACTAACTTTTCCATTCCTGACCTGTTAGTGTGGCTAGAGAAAAAAAAGCAATACTAAAGCACAGATGGTAAAACTAAATGAGGAATTTGAGGGGTGCCACTGCACGATAAACAGAGTTTTCCTTTTTCTGATGTTCAAACCAACTTTGGTACAAATGGATATAAACAGAAAATGCCACTGTTTACTGCCCAGTTACTGCTAATGGGAAATAAATGTGCCTTCCTGCAGCACTATCCAGATGCCCCAATTCTGCATGTGGAAAAACTTTCAGCCTGGACAGACTTTGGAGTTTCTGAGGCCTGAGGCGAACTGTGGGACAAAAGACTGGCAGGGAGAGATGAATGAGCAGTGTAAAGAAGAGGAGTAAGTAGGGTAAAGAGAAGCTAGGGAATAGAAGATTGACTTCAAGGGCAAGAGGGAGGGAGCAAATGAATGGAAGAACAAATTAGTCAGGAGTGATAAATTTTGACAGGAGTTGGAACTGGAAAGCCTGCGAAATAATGCTAGAGACAGATTACTTTGGTAGTTGGAAGATATTTTTTGACGAAGTTTTTATATTTTCTCCTTTACTTTGCTCCAGACACATTTACTTTATATGCAAAAGATGTCTGCTTTGAGATTAGGAGGACACAAAAACCCAAAAATCACATGATAATTTACTCCTAGTAGCGATCCCGAGCCCGGATAAATGGGAGGGTTGCCAATTTGCAAGTATAAGACAATGGTTATTGTGAAGGCTGACATTCCCGTAGTCAAAAATTCAATCAAATTTGCTCAAAGCACTGCTATGAAAAAGTGCAGCTTCACAGGAGTGTTAGCATTTAGATATCCTGGGCAAAAACATTCAGCAGATGAACCCGTGGCCTCCTCTTCCCTCTGGTGTTATCACTCATCTTACCCTGATGATGTTAAAAGGATGGCTGTCAGTTAAATACCAGCCTTCTGGCTGCATTGAGGCAATATTTTGAGCTTGAGACACTATACAACTATTGGCTGCATCTGGCACAGAGAAAGCCAACACAGCCAAAGACTTGTAACCAGAGGGCTTTCCTGTTATGCTTTTACCTAGTAACCATGTCCTCACATTACATTATAACTCTGTAATCACAGTCAACTGTAATTTCAATCTCTGGATGAATAGCTCAATGAATAAGACTTAAAACAGCAGTGTAAACAGAACATTTGCTGTGTTTCATAATGTGACTTGGTTCTAGAGTTGGTAAAATTAAAAACTGTATATAGTCTTGAATTATCTGTGTAACTGGCAGCTGCTTGTCAGATATGTGAGTGTTGGACACGAGGAGTGCCTGGTTGGGCGGCCTGGGCGAGCTCAGAGTCTCAGGCTTCTCTAGCTCTAGTGGGAGTAA
Source organism: Tylochromis polylepis (assembly GCA_015107715.1). Classification (NCBI taxonomy): domain Eukaryota; kingdom Metazoa; phylum Chordata; class Actinopteri; order Cichliformes; family Cichlidae; genus Tylochromis; species Tylochromis polylepis. Next base: position 17,838 of record VVHJ01054017.1, read on the forward strand.
CATGAACAGAACTCTCTGTGCTGCCACTGCAGAAGAACCCAGACCGCATTGTCAAAATAAAGCAGTATAAATTCTCAGAAAGCTTGTGTTTGACGTCTTTTTTTTTTTTTTTGTGGCTGGATATCTTTCACGATGGCATTGGCTTATCCTGCCTCATACATCTGTGTCCACTGTTGGACAATTTTAAATTCAGTGTTATTCTAACTTTTTGTAAGTTAGAAAGGTCATGTGTGATTTTAGCTCCACATTCTGTGGTTTAGAGGGGAATAAGTCATATACAGCGCATGATTTTGTTTTTCCTCATACTTCCAATTATATATATGTTAGCTATAATTAATGTTAATTATTAATTAATTTATTACAGTTTGGACTGTGTTTTGTCATAAATATATATCATTATGTACAGGTAGCATGCTACATACCAAGGACACTCTTGCTTCACTTTTACTTTCCTAAAAATAACTTAAAACAAATTATATGTGAGATACTGTTCTTTACTTGTAACACTCAAAAGAATAACATATATATTAATGATATTCCTATCTCATGCTTAAATACAGCCACCATATTGCTGTGGTAATCCGTTTCCACTGACAAGTTTTTTCTTGTCCTAATCACAGTACCATCTCCATTATTAATGTTAGCTCAAATAAGGAAATGCTTGGTTAAGTCTTTGTGGGGTCTCAGTAACTTCATTTAAAAAAAAAAAAAACCCTCTCAACACTTGAATGTAAAGCACAATGCGTCTCTTTGTTCTTGCTAAGATGAATGCTGTGGCATTGTGGGGGACCATGTGGGCGTGGGCACACATGACATTTATGTCAATTATAACTGAGAGGAGAAAAGGCATTCTGACTTACTGCCCTTGCTTTTTCTATTCTCTGCTTGGGCTTTGAGGGTACAGCTGAGGGCTGCGTTTCTGTGGTAGAAAGGCACAACTTTACAGGCTTTTCTTTGGACCTGACATCCTACACCAACCACCATCCCTGTGGGACACCCTTGGATCCCCACCCGAGAAACTAGGGAGAACCACCTGTTTCTGGACTACAGCAAGGGAATAAAGCCGCAGAGGTAGTCTTTGTGGTGAAAAAGCCTTGAGAGTGGACCGAATAGTGGCAACTTTCAAAGGGGTCCTAGTACAGAGGAATGTCTGGATTCCAGCAGCTTATACCAGCACACCCATATGAATGGTTGATTGAGTGGGAGTGGAAGAACGAGATAAAAAAACAAAGAAGAAAGACAGGGCTGATAGATTAAGGAAGGAAAAGAAAGGTGAGCAGAGCCGCAAATGTGTAAGGGAGGGGAGCCGTAGGGTGAGTATAGACCAGAGCACCACCAGGGAGGGAATTACTACTGTCACTCCGGTTCAAACCCACTTGGAACAACCAGAACAGTTGTATATCCAGTCAAAGGAAGAGAACAAGACTCAGTTAAGCCTAGCTGTGGGACGGAAATACTGTTGGGCAAGTTGCGGCATTGCTAAGCAGGTGAAGTCCGAAGTGTATACACTAGAGGAAGTACCACAGAGATGATGTCTGGGAGACGAAATCAGTGTCGTCACTCCCTCTTTGATGACTCAGAGGAAGCCAATGGGAACCATGCAGATAACGGACCAGAACCAGAACCTGAGGAACTGGACTGGGATAGCTATAGCACCACACTGGAGCACAGATTAGCAGCTGTGGGTAAAGCATACATTATGTATGGCTAATTCTGGAGTAGGGGAAAGTGGGGTGATTTGTGCCAGTGGGTAAGTTGTGCCGGCCCTTGTTTCTAGGGAACCATAGAAGAAACTGGTCATGTGACTGCTCATTTTTAAAGAGTCAATCATTTTACTCATCCTGCAAAGAATAGAGCCTCATTGCATGAGAATTAAGCACATTTAAGTTCAAAAACTGTTTTTTTGCCTTTCAAAGTAAAATCTCTATGATCAAGGTTTTTTGATTGTTTAGTCTGAACAGTTTTAGACAAGTTTGAAAACATTTCACAAATGTTTTAGTGCTTTGGTAAGCTACACTATGAGTCTATACACCTAGCATGATGTTAGCTAAAAACTGCTGGATGATGCATTTTTTTCAAAATGGTGTGGTTGGGGTGATTTGTGCCAAGGGGCCTGGGTTAAGTTGTGCCAGTGGCACAACTCACCCCAACTTATGAATACTTTAAACATATTATTTTATTGTAATTGTGGATTGTATTTTTACAGTTTTTTACTGTGACATTCTTAATTTCAGACCAAAAATAGAAATACACTATCATGCCACAGAGTTATAATAGAGA
>VVHJ01054027.1:4275-19111 GCA_015107715.1 Tylochromis polylepis
TGCCCTCTATCTAAACCCTAACCCTAACCATAGGGAAAACCCCCCCACCCCCCCCCCCCCCCAAAAAAAAAAAAAAAAAAAAAAAAAAAAACAAAACCCAAAAAAAAAAAAAAAAAAAAAAAAAAAAACCCAACAAAAAAACAAAAACAAAAAAAACAAAAACAAAAAACCCCCCAAAAAACCAAAAAAAACTCAATTAAGGACAGTTCCTTACACAACACTGGACCACTATAAGGATTCAAGGTATTCATTCTATAAGCACTGCTGGAAGTGGTGCAGACTGCATTTAAACTTGACTGAATCTTGATATTTTGTGACTAATTTGCTTGCACTGACTTAAGACTTAAACTTGAAATGATCGAGGTTAGACTTTGTTTCCTTCACACTTGTGAGACTGTGTTGTTCAGTGTAATAGGGTTTTCAAACACATTGAATAGTAATGCAATAAATACAGATTAGAATGTGACTTTTTCCTGTTGTCCATTTATAGATGCGCAATAACGAACATATGATTTGTGTGTTTGTCCGTGTGTGTGTTTGTCTTTGTGCTGGAGTGTTAAAATTAATGTCAGTATCCGGACTTTTTTCTGCTGTGATTAAAAGCCTAGCTGGCAGGCATTTACTCATCCCTCCCAAGATTTCCTGAATACATGAATACATTATTGTCATTTAAAAGAAACAAACATGCAATTATATGGAGGGTAAGACTAAAGAAGAGAAACAGGCCTATTCAAATGGCTATACATACCCTCTTTGAGTATGACTGAATACACCCACACACGTGTGCAAACACACATACAGACATTACCCACTGCTGACTTCTACACCACTTCCTGTCAATCTCAATTTGCTAAAAACATCCTTTACCTCAAATACACACTTTTATCTGTCACTTTGCTATTATTTATGCTGTGACAAGTTTCCTGCTCCAGATTTCATCAGCTTAATTTAGACAAAAGCTACACTGAAGTGGGTCACAAATGCACAAATAGCCCAGCTGGCAGTGTCCAAAACAGAGCAGCCCGAGTAGAAATTTCTCTTACTCTATCATGGAACAGGTAATACCACACTATGGAAAATTCATAACCCAAAGCATCCTAATTTTGGTCTCCAAACACTAGGATATTCTTCATTTTCAGGCTTTATGAGCTGAGATAGTTGTCACAAACTCTGATGACCTCAATTCACTCAGTGATTCATCCCGTGAATACCAGCACTGTAGGTTAGTTATGACCTTAAAGGTCCACTGACAAAAAAATGCAGAAAGTGGTGCTGTTTGTCAGTCATCATAGCAGAACTGAGTGCTATTTTGTTCCCTTCTGTATTCACTCTGACATCATGGTTTCTAGTGATGATTTATTCACTAACAAGTGAGCAGCATTCACTAACTTCTTAGTGAACACTGCAGCAAGCGAGTCCACAACTCAAAATGGTACTCAGTAGTTTGTATAGCACGTATTCACATACTTGTATACAGGACGTCAGTGTTGTGGGGCATGCTCCTAATGAAACGATGAATGGTGTCCTGGGGGATCTCCTCCCAGATCTGAACCAGGGCATCTTTCAGTTCCTGGACAGTCTGAGGTCCAGCCTGTCTGTGTCAGATGGATTTCGGTCAGGAGGAGTGTGGGGCCAGTCAACGGTATCAATTCCTTCATCCTCCAGGAACTGCCTGCATACTCTTCTCACATGAAGTCAGGCATTGTATTGCACCAGAAGGAATCCAGGATCCACTCCACCAGTGGATCCAGGCAATGGATCCAAGGAATGCACACTTAGGAGGTCGCTAATTAACTTTTAGCAATATGTAAATTGTCCCACAAGAAATATTAAAAGTCTTATATATGTAAGTCAGATAAAATAAACGGACAACTCCTTAAAAACTGTGTTGAACAGTTGGCTTTTTCTCTTCTTTTCTCAAAGTCTCTTGAGTTTCATAGTCCCTTCAATCTGGAAGGACCCCATTATTCTACCAGTGCCTAAAATTCAAGCACCTAAATCTTTAAATGATTTTCGGCCTGTTGCTTTGACTTCCCTCGTAAAAAAAACTTTTGCATGCCACTCAGGAATACATAGACAGCCACCAATTTGCTTATAGAACAGGTAGAGAGGTAGACAATGCTGTGTGCACCTTGCTCCACATGGTTCTGAAGCACCTGGATGGTATACAAAACTTTTCCCGCTTACTTTTTGTGGAATTTTCATCTGCATTTAATCGTCTTCAGCCCCATATTTTAGCAAGACATCTCACCAGTACATTTTATCTTGATTCTGGTCTGGTGTGAAGGAAATGGTTATTGATTTTCATAAAAGAAAAACTTAATCACTGCCCCGTTTTTGTATTCATAGTCAGGAAATTGAGGTGGTAGAGAAATATGAATATTTAAGAACTATACTTGATATAAAGCTGACATTTGATGTGTAAAGATAAGATTAGATAAGAAGAACTTTATTTATCCCAAGGGAGATAAAGACTCATTAACTCGAAACTTAGGGGTTTTAATGTGGATAATGTGTTTATGAAAATGTTCTATTCTTGTTTTATTGAGTCTGTTTTAACTTTAATCTGCTGGTCTGGGTTTCTTAGCTTGAAGACTAAAAAGAGGTTGGAGCATATTGTTAAATTGTGTTTCAAAGTGGCAGGCATACAGGCTTGCCTCCTGTATAGAGGGAGGGCGACCTTGAAGGCCGAAAGGATTCAGGGTGATAGCACACATCCTCTGTTTTCAGAGTATCAGCTGTTGCCTTCAGGGAGGAGGTATTCTTTGCCTCGTTGCAAAACAAATAGATTTAAATTCTCATTTGTTCCTACCACTATTAATGTTTTAAATTCTATTATGTGATTTGTGTTTTTGGGGTGTATGTGTTATGTATGTTATTTATGCTGCTGGCTACAAATCAAATTGCCTCTCGGGGATAATAAAGTTTATCTTGATCTTGATCTTGCCTGTCTCCTGGAATTTCCTCCATGCTCTTGAGACCGTGCTGGGAGACACAGCAAACCTGCTGGCAATGGCATGTATTGATTTGGCATCCTGGAGGAGTTGCAGTACCTGTGCAACCTCTATAATATCCAGGTATTACAGTAGTAGTGACAGTGATCATAGCCAAATGCAAAACTAGTGAAAAAACAGATGCGGAAGGAAAAAATGTCAGTGTCCTCCACCTGTAAAACCATTCTTGTTTTGGGGGGCTGTCTCATTGTTGCCCCTCCAGTGTCCCTGTTGTTAATTTTATTAACACTAAAGCACTTGAAACCGATTAACAACCCCCTCTGCTGCTTAACTGACCAGATCAACTCCCCTGAAGTTTAAAGCCTCTTTTCCATTAGGACCTACTCGGATCAAATTGCCACGGTTCGCCATGGTTTTCAGGGTTTTCCATTAGGTAATAGTACCTGGTACCAGGTATTAAAATTGTACCTGCTCAGCCGAGGTTCCAAGTGATACGAGCAGGTCCTAAAATGTGACATTGTCAGACTGCATGTCACAGATCGGCTGGTCAGTAGCGTCACTCGATGAGTCATGAGAGCATCTCATTCATGGAAATAAAAGCTGCCATTTTTGAAACCAGGCAACAAGGAAAATGGCTACAAAAAAAACAACGCCGTGGTCCCCGAGTCTGATGAAAAGCCCCAAACCAAGCAGCAGGTATTTTCTTGCCTCGATGTCCACCTTTGTTGTAGTGTTCATGTTGCATATTAATTACATCACGGGACGGTGGGACGTGTTGCTAAGACAACGACCATGGACATTAGGAGGTACTCGATTGTAATGGAAAACCAGTCGATCCAAGTCGAGCCGTGGCGAATTGTGGCAAGACGACCCGAGTAGTACTAATGGAGAAGGGGCTTAACTGACTTGATGCTACACTCTAATTAAAAAGTGTTCCTTTAATTTTTTGACCAGTGTATAAAACCTTATAATTTTGTTCAAACCTTAAAATTTTGTGCAATTCTATCATACTTTTGAAGCTTTTCTCATCTGATTTAACTTGTGATTCCATACATGCAGTTTTATGTCTCAAAACAACTTTATTTAAACTCGGCACTGACTTGTTGATTTGTTTTAGTGTTTTCCACTATATATAGTTTGTCATTTGACGTGGAAAGGTAAATGTTCAATTCTGAATACCAGAAGTGATGATGACTTCATGACTTCATTGTCTGAGTCACATCCTACCAGTCATAAAGGAAGTCTGAACTGTAAAGAAAGATGAACTTAAATAAGTCATGTGGAACATTGGATATGTAAGACAAAATCATTATACCCTGTCTGCTCCATTCACTGATTCCCACAGCAGATCAGCAATATTCAACATCTTTAGGGTCATGGCTCTAACTGAGAGATGAGGTAGGGAAAGGCACTGTTGCTATGGCGATGAGGAATGTGAACGTGGTGGCTCAGGAGCACTCTGACAAAAGACAAGGCGAAATCCAACAAAGACTGCACTGAATGCTAATGTATTTTGACACATCACCATGTTGAACTAACATTCAACTGGAGTGTCATACCTGAGGTTCTTTACTCTCATGGCATATGCCCTAAATCAGCAAATGTTTAGACAGTTAGACACTGAATGCATGTTGATATGTCAGACTGCAGTAAAATAATCTCAAAAAAATAACTCAGCATACTGTGTATTCTTTTGTACTGCAATAGCTAATCATTTTGCATACCTTTTTGGACTGCAGCTAACCACTCTTTTTGTTGTCAGGCTGCCGATATTGCTTAACAATGTTTAATTCAATAATTACATCATTTCTAAATCACTGAATAGAGGCTTATCATAAACACAATGAAGTTGAAATTGCTTGATTTGTTATTTAAAAGAAAATACAACAAGAATTTATTTTAATCTGAAACAACAAAAACCCAACAAATAAAAAATGTCAAATCACCCATTAGAAAAGCTACGCTAAGCAAATTTTGGCATTTTGCTTATGAGCGACAAACTCTCTTATACTTGTTTCCTTTGACGACCAGCTATGTGATCTGATCTGTGCTGAGTTTTCTGCTACCAGCAAAGAGTTCATAAATAACTATCAGCACAAATCTGTTGCTGAGCTCCTTACAAAATGATTGCAAACATCAGCAACTTATTTCACATCAAAACCTACTTTGATTGTTACCAGGGCACTACCATTCATGCACACTCACACAATTCAGAATCACAAATTAACTTAAGCCCACTAACTGCAAGTCTTTGGACTTTGGGAGGAAGCCAGAACACAGAATACCAGTTCTGGGCAGGAGTTCCAGTCAGATTGTAGAGGTACACTCTATACCTCACCTGTACAGTGTACAGAGGCAGAATTACACAAAAAAAGTGTCAGTGTCTAAAATCCTATGGCCCTCCCATTTAGATTTAATTACTCATTTGCCAGTGATGTCACAAATCCTTTGTCATAAGAGGATTTATTATTGTCATTTCATATGGAAATGACTGAAGTGTGTCTGTATACTCTTAAAAATAATCCTTCACCAGTCACACAGAGGAAACCACCCTGCAGCATATCATTTCTTATCTGTCTCCAGCTGGAGAGCAGGGAGGCCCTTGACCAAGTCTATTTGCTGCCTCATGTGTGACCCCTCTCCCCCACCCCAGGGAAGTTGAAATTGCAGGTCCCACTTTGGCATTGTGCTGTGCAAGATGAACGCCCACAGGCTAACAGTGAGTGACTATTGCCATACAGAGTACTCCAGCCAGTGATCCAACCCCTTGTGGGACTGCTGAGGGTCACACAGAATGTAATACAGGTGAGGTATAGAGTATCATTGCAGCCTTGAGTTTCAATATTTATTCCTGGGTGACAAAAACAGTCTTAACAACTTCCAGAATCTATCATTTGACAGTTCTTTCGCAGATCCATGCATAATAAACAGGATAAAATTAGAACAGTGTTTACTGGCAAAAATAACTAATGTTCAAAAAGGAAACTGCTTTGCATTCTGCTTTTATTCATCAAAGGTGAGCAGGTGCTTTTATACAACTTTCACATTTTGGAGGGGAATTAAGTAAATACCAGACATTTATTTAAGAACAAATTGGATAAGAACAGTTTCAGTTATTACCATAAGTATTTTTCCCCACAGGAGTCATATTGTGGTGACTATCTCCATTCATAGTATCAGATAACTTTTGTATCATTGTATTGAAGCACTTTAAATATTCAGCATTTATTTATTTTGCAGGAATAGAAACTTCTCTCTTGTGATTTTATCTATCAATTTCTGTTGTTTAGATTCTTTCACAATATAAATCAATATTTTCATCTGAATCTATATTGAAACTCATAGTCCGAACTTTCCCCATAATTCCGTAAACACCGCCAAAGAAAGAGCATCACCATGAGACACATCAAAGTAATGCAGCCATTACAAGGAAACGCCCTGTTTTTGATGCTATACTCTCAGGTTTCCTGTTACCTGTCGTGCCTCCACTGTAAAAAGGTCCTGCCAAAAACCCAGGACATAAAAACATATTTACAGGATTTTCTGCAACTGAATACATATAAAGTCATATGATACCACAAATACAGTTTGTGTTGCATTCTGTCTTATATTGTGTTATCTTTGGCATTTTTTTTCATAAATTTACCTAAACAAATTGGAACTAATTTTATGGTTTTATTAAAGCCTGCTGGAGGGCCTAAAAATTGGTTCTTTGCCTGTTTGTCATTTATGTGTAGACACAGATTTTTCCCTTATATGCGTGAATGGTTCAAAGGTCAGTGCTAAGCGGCTAAACAAGAAACAAAGCAAAATTCCTCTGAAAATAGCCAATTACAAGGACTGGAGTGAAAATTCAGCTAATATCCAACAAAAAATAGTTTGAAAGGCTTTCACAAAGCCTGGGGAACTATTGCTCATGACTACTTTAAAGCCTGACTCCTTGAAAAAAACAAAACAAATAAATGAGTGGTGGCTCAAGACTATTGCACAGTACTACATGCACTCTAATTTGTTCTGTCAGTTGAAAATCTATATTGCTCATTTAGAATAATTTATTTTTTATCATTTACTGTCTGGCCTTTTTTTAATTGCCTATTTTAATCTCATCTATTTTTCTTTTTTGGAGGTTCTTGCACAAAATTACCAGACTTTCCTCTGGTACTTCTCAAGTCCCATCTTCTAAGCCAATGCAACATTGCAACAACATGTATGTATGAGTAGCTAATATTAGCAAGTTAGCTAAGAAGAGACAACTTGTAGCATAAACAAGACATCTACAGAGGACAGCCTATATGCTCCCTATTCTAATCCAAATTCCAAGATGACTCGCACTGAACACATAATCTTAGTTCTTAGTAACGATAACGGCGTTGTAATGATAGAAATAGTAATTAGTTAGATTACAAATTACTGAAAAAGTAACGCCGTTAGTAACGCCATTACTGAATATAATCACTTGAAAATATAATTAAAACAGAAGAAGGTCTTTTATCAGAGTTCCCAAGGGTCACATCTGCTTAGATTTAGGCACAGCAATTACTATGACCCAAACGTTGATTGTTAACAATCATAGTTCCCCTGAAGTGGAATTTGATGTCTCTGCCAAATGGAATACAGTTGGGCTCATTCTACAAGTCTCCCTGGGCTTGACAACCTTAGCAATGAATAAACTCATGTTTGATGTAGCTGTAGTCACATTCCCCTCTTACCTCTACACACACACACACACAAAACCTGAATTTTAATGCAGATGAAGGTCAAGGCAGTGTTTTTCTCTCTCTCTTTTTTTTTTTTTTTTTGGTCTGGGATCTAGGCCTTTTGACTGATGACTGTCCCCCAGCTAAATGTGAACACCTCCTTTTCAATCTGACATACTCCATTTGCTGTGTCACAGGGAGATATAACATTCAGTTTATTTCTACTCGTGGGAGCTATGTGCAGAATAATTGGAAAGGAGATTAATTATTTATCTGTTGTAATGTTTAAAGTCCTTGTGCTGACAAGGTATGACAGAAAGCATTAAATAAATAACCTTTAAACAGTGTCATGTTAAAACAGTTATTTTTAGAGGTGTAGAGGTGATTTTCAGAATTTATTTTGAAATTAAGATGTAACTATTGTTTGGCTAAGATCAAAGTATTACTAACAGTTCATCACTTCATTTCACAGCGGCAAATTTCATTTCAAAAAATCATTTTTAACAATTTACTTTGTGTAGTTTTTGCACTTTTTTAATTGTTCACAGTCTTCCATCCCTCACCTCTAACCAGTCACAGCAGATGGCCGCCCCTTCCTGAGCCTGGTTCTGCTAGAGATTTCTTCCTGTTAAAAGGCAGTTTTTCCTTCCCCCTGCTGCCAACTGTTTGCTCACAGGGGGTTGGTTGATTGTTGCAGATTTCTCTCTATTATTGTAGGGGATTTACAATAATAAAGCTCCTTGAGGTGATTGTTGTTGTGATTTGGCATTATATAAATTAAACTGAATTGATCCAAATAATCACAAGTTGACTCATTAAACACTAACTCCGAACTTTGCTGCATCTGGCCATTTGGCTGTCTGTTTCTATAGTTTTCTAGGGTTAGTTGATAGGGGTGGCTGTAGCTCAGGACGGTTGGTGTTTCAATTCCTGGCCATTCCAGTTTGCATGCCAAATATCTTTGGGCAAGATACTAACTGGGGTTAGCATCCATCAGAGTGTGAATGTTAGATAGAAAGCACTTAAGCATAAAAAAGTACTTGTATAAATAGGTGTATTATTTTGCTTTGAGTGCTCAGGTAGAGCAGAAAAGTGCTATAAAAGAACAAGTCCATTTCTCAATTAGGGAAATTTGATTTTCATAAGAAGTGACCAGGGTGGACAATGATAAAAATGAGTATTACAGAGGGAGACCCCAGTTCAAGCAGTTGTAAATATATATTTGGTAAAGGATTTTGAAGATGGAGCTGCAAGACAAAAGAATTTAATGGTTTTATCCAGGAGCTGAAGCTGTATTACAACCACTTTTGTAGATATTTCAGTTAGTGGGGCAGTTTGAGCTCTTATTAGCAGAGTAGGGACAATCTGTGGAGGCAGAGAAACCATTTCAGACAGCCAATTGACCTGGAGCTGCATCTCGCTGTATGTTTGAGATAAAATAGTATTATTTTACTATTTCCATGCTATTGCGTTTTCGGTACCAGTGTGCCATTTGAGTTACAAGAGCACATGTTGCCAAATGGAATGATTTGATTGGTTAGATCTGTTTACTCAGCTACACAATATTGCTATACAGAAACATAATTCAACCTTCAGAACTGTTTTTTTAATTTTTTGGGTACCATTTCTCCTTTATACTTGTTTTAAAAATATCTGAACATGTTCTAAATTTGGAATACTACACCATGGTTACAACTTCTTCTTGCCTAGTTGTAATAGCAGTGTGCCAGAAAGCTCTCAGGGATAAGATTTACAGTTAATTCAATAATTACATTTCTGTCAGAAAGCTGATTAGATTAAACCCCTCAGAGAAAAAGACACAGATCAAGTCAGTGATAAAAAGGCAGTGAGTACAGGAAGTAATAGTGAGTGATGCTAAAAGGAAGGCATGAAGAATGGAAGACTGAGGGAAAAATAAGATAACAGAAGTAATGAAAGAGGAAAGGAGGAAGACTAAGAAAGGCAGAGAGTGATGATAATAACGAATGTGGTTGCTGGCTGTGCTCACACAGTACGATCCTAACCATCCACTGTCCAACTACTCCTTGTTAAATAATATAGATAAGATAGGAAAGCTTTCACTGTCCGCATAAATTTAGCTAAATCGCCCTATATTGCTGGGAAGAAAAGGGCTTAATGATTCATGAATCAGCTCCCATTACAATCACACCAACTTCCTAAGAAACCATGAGTAAAAGACATGCGAGGAGCTGACCTATAGCAATATGAAGCTCTGACTTTCATTAACAGAAAGAACGGGGCTGGTGAGCAAGTGGAAAAAAGTACACACTATGTATGTGGCAGATCATGGATCTGAATCAAACATTTGACCTTCAGTCCTCTTTTTCTTCGCGCTGTCCAGCAAAACTAAAGCAATGACAGCTGGTGGTGTGTTTTAAAGGTTTTAAATGTAATAATATTTACATTCCTGTCCAGCAGGTGGCAGCGGTTCAGTTTTTCAACCATGATGTGTTTATGATTGCTTGGTGTTTTGGGATTAAAAACCAGCATATTAACAGGAAAACTATAAGAAAACTGTGATGTGTAGTATTACTGAGTCAAATCAAAGAACAGGCCACCACCTGGTACTGGTCCATGAAGAGCTTAGTTAGCCATTAAAAAGCTTACTATAAACAATAAATGTATAAACAAGGAACTTTTCAATTGATGTCACCTCAGTTTTATTCATATAGCATCACTTTACAACAACAGAAGTCTTAAGAGGCTTTATTTTGTTAGGTGAGGACCTTACAATATTAAAAAAGGACTCCAACAATCACATGAGCAAGCACTTGATGACTGTGGGTGGAAAAACTTCTTATTATAGGAAGAAACCTCTGCACAACCTAAAAAAATCTTTTAGAACATGGATGAGCTGGCAGCAAAACACTCAATAAAAGAGGCTACAAGAGGGAGTGATTAACTGACAAAGGTAAGAGCATGCTTGGATGACCTGGGCTTAAATGGGACAAAATGGCAGGTAGTACAACCAAATCTGACAAGGAAAAATATGAATTTGGAAACTGATTCAACGTAATGTAAAAGTGACTGAAAATGAAGCCAGATGGAAGTGAAATACTAAAAAAAAAGAAGTATTTATGGATTGTACTATACACCAGGGGGTGTTGCGTAAGTCAGTGCTAACAATAAACCATGATGTTATTGTTGTAAATAAAAGAGTTTATCAGGGAAAGAGCATTAAATCACAGACAGTCTCTTGCACTTTTGGAGGAACATGAAATTGAATATGGTGACATAGGCTACCACTCAGCTTTCAGGTAGCTCAGCATAGGCAAATTGCTAACAAGAGTATGGGACCTGAAAACAGAAAGTCAAAAGTTTTATGAGAAAAAAGACAGATGCAGAATGGAAGGCAGATTTTGGCTTTGCTGTTGATGTGACTACAATAATAAATAAACTAAATACCAAACTGCAGTGCAGTTGGTATTTAGTTTTTTCAATGCACATAGAGAGCTAAGAAACACCACTGCACAAGATCTGCTTTTAGATATATGCCTTAACGATCAAATGACTGGCTTTTCAATCAAAGTTTCAATAAGAATTCCGTTACTTTCAGCACTTAATAACAAATTAACAAAACAATTTTCCACAGGGGTAATAAAAGAAAGAAAGAAAGACTTTAGGGAATCACACTTCAACTGATTTCAGTGACTTTAACTGACATCTCAGCTTCTTCCAGTGCTTCATAAGCTACTGTCACTTTAAGTGCTTCACCTTCTGCAGAAGGTTGCACTCCCATACTTTATTTAGCATGCAAAGAATAAATAAAGAATCTGACCCTTTCAAATCTAACACTCATGCCTGCTATTTTATGATCTTTAACAAATTTCACATATAAGTTTTTTATTTTTTCACTAAGACTCTTACAGCTCCCAGACTACAGCAATTACAATAATGAGTTATTATTTCCAGTATTAGGCTTACATAATAAGGTTTGGAATTATGATAATCTGGATAAAGAGTGAGTAAATACGCAGCAATTTCACTACAGTGCGGCTTCTCATCAAATTAGCGTGCTCAGTCAACCTGAACATTCTGCCAGGCAACTTGCACAACACAAACTGACATTTCGGAGCAGCCAGCATTAGGTATGTTAGCACTGTACCATGGAGATATCTGGCACACACTTGCAGACAGACACACAATATTGCAACCACACACACAGTCTGGTGTACAAGCAGACATGCAACCCACCACTACCTTACTCACCCACTGTCTGTGTCACACACTGAGGCAGTGAGGTGCTTTTGCTGAAACAGAAAAGAGCAGCCTCCCTGCCCAACAGAAGATCAACATAGGCTTTATGGATGGACCTATCTGGTGTTTTAGATCAAGTTAATGCCAGTTAGCCTGTAGGAAGGCAGAGGAGCCATCACAGAAGAAGCAGCCGAGAAGAAGAGGACACAGAAGACTAAAAAAAGCCTACAGCAGTGATTAGAATGAACTACTTCCCCACCATGAAGTCCAACCTTAATCTTCTATCTTAAAATAAACTGAAATGAAAAACATAAAACACTCTGACAGACAGTAATTTAATATTTAGTTTCATGCAATTACTGACTTATATACGTTGTGTATTTGCCATGTACATGTAGATCACTCGTTGTTTATTTTTTGATGTTCCTGTCTCTCAGATAGATAGATAGATAGATAGATAGATAGATAGATAGATAGATAGATAGATAGATAGATAGATAGATAGATGGCAACAACAGCTTCAACACAAACATAGCATCACACATCAACAGCAAAATAATATTAACTGATAATAAACTTAATAATATATAGATAAATAAAACAACTAATAACTAATGTGCAAATATGCAAACACATGGATAAAATTATATTAATATGAATGTGCGTTTTTTTTAAAAAGGCTTGTAGAAGCTAATATATGTAACCTCCTGGGGTGCTCACACTTGCACTTCGGTGCAATCAGTGTTTGACTGAAGGTGCTACTGTGGATAACCTCCAGGCCATGGATTGGGTGTGCAGGTGGTACATGCAGATTGCAACTCATTTCAGCTCCTAGAACATTCTTCTTTTCAAAAACTTAGTTGTGGAATGAGTTTGGTGAGACCATGGAGCAAAGAATTTCAGTCAACCTGAAAGCAATTCTGGCAAACTGTCAGATGACTAAGGAGTGGGAAGTGGCATCCTGTCCACACTGTATATGGTCAGGAAGAGGTTCTGCTGACAACCTTAGACAGAGTCAGGCAGTGAAAGGAAGATTTCAAATATCTCCTCAGTGATAAGAATTTTGTAGTGCAAGCGAGGTCTGAACTCAAAGGGAATGATTTCCCCATCGCTGGGGGCGAGGTCACTGAGGTAGTTATTCAAGTCCTTGGTGGCAGACCCCCTGGGGTGGCTAAGTTTGTTAAGTTTCTGGATGTGGTGGGGCTGGTGTGGCTAACACCCTTCTACAACAGCACGTGGAAGTCAGTGCCTCTGGATTGCCATACAGGTGTGGAGGGTCTTGTATTCAAGAAGGAGGACCAGAGAGTGTGTTCTAACTTCAGAGGGATCACATTTCTCAGCCTCCATGGGAAGTTACTGGAGACGAGAGTCCATCTATTAGTTTCAAGAGGAACAATGTGGTTTTCACCCCAGTCATGGAATGCTGGACCAGCTCAAGGATATTGGGGGGTGAAAAAGAGTTTGCCCAACCAGTTTACATATGTTTTGTGAACTGGGAAATGTATTTGTCTGGATCCCTCAGTGTATCCTGCAGGGGATGCTTTGGGAGTGTGGAGTATTCAGCCTGTTGTTGCAGGCTACCCAGTCTCTGTATAACCACCATGAGCCTTGGTCAGCATTGCTAGGAATAAGTCAGACTTATTCCTGGTGGGTGCTGGACTCCACCAGGACAGTCCTTTGTCACTGATTCTGTGCAGAGTTTTTATGGACATAATTTTTAGTTCCAGCCAAGAGATGGAGACTAGTTTTGTAGCCTTGGAATCTTGTGCCTGCTTTTTGCAGATGGTTTTGTTTGCTTCATCAAGGAGTGACCACTAACTAACACTGGGGTGGTTTTGGCACAATGTGGCTAGGATGAGAATTATCACCTCAAAGTCCAAGGCCGTGGTTCTCAGTTGAAAAAAGTATCCAATCCAAGTTACTGCCTCAAATGGAAGAGTTTCAGTGCTGTGAAAACATATTTTCCCTCTTCCTGATTTTTTTGAATATTTGTCAATCTTACAGGTCTCATCAAACAAATTTTTAATATTCTAAAAGATAATGATGATGATAATTTTATTTATTAAAGGGAAAATTTATGCAAACCTTTCTGGCCTTATGTGGAAAAAGGAAAAAGTGATTCCCAATTGGAAAAAACTTGGAAAAATATTCTGTGGACTGGTGAGACAAAGTTGAACATTTCGGGTCCCATTACATCTGATGCAAAACTAACACAACATTTTATTAAAACATTATACCAACAGCCAAGCATGGTGGTAGTGTGTTATTGTCTAGGACTTCTTTGGTGCTTCAGGACCTGGATGATTTGCCATAATTAACGGAACCAAGAATTTCTTTTCTCCACTTGAAAAACCTGAAGGATTCATGCCCCGAAGCTCAAGCACCCTTAGGAAAAGTGACAGGAAAGCACAACAGCAAGTCCACTTCTGAATGGCTCAAAAACAAAAAACAGCTTTAGTGAGGCCTAGTCAAAGTCTGCATGAGGAGCTCATTTGGGAGGGGTTTGGAGTAGAGCTCCTACGCCTCCTCATGGGTGATGAGGATGCCTCCTTAGACCAGATAAGCAGCAGTGGATGAATAGATGGATGGTTGAATGTCATATGACACATTATTGAAACTGCATTTAGACATGTCAGGCTGAAAATGACCTGTTTTGTAAATGGAAAGGTCTTCAAACACAGTGGGATGCAAAAGTTTGGGGAACCTTGTTAATAGTCATTATTTTCCTGTATAAATCGTTGGTTGTTATGATAAAAAATGTCAGTTAAATATATCATATAGGAGACACACACAGTGATATTTGAGAAGTGAAATGAAGTTTATTGGATTTACAGAAAGTGTGCAATAATTGTTTATACAAAATCAGGCAGGTGCATAAATTTGGGCACTGTTGTCATTTTATTGATTCCAAAACCTTTAGAACTAATTATTGGAACTCAAATTGGCTTGGTAAGCTCAGTGACCCCT
>VVHJ01054036.1:5494-16826 GCA_015107715.1 Tylochromis polylepis
CTAGCGATTTATTTAAATAAAAAAAAAAAAAAAAAAAAAAAACCCCAGCTTGGACTGAGAATAAGTACCAAATATGTGCTCTGGAAAAGGCAAAATAACAGTTGGTTGACAAGGTTTCAGCACGCTGCTCCGCAGAACAACACGATCGCACTCATGCCCTCTACGCATGCTCAAGCACGTCTCTCCTCGCAGCACTTCAGCAGCATCGCTCTCCTCTCTCTCCATCAGCGCCGCGGAGGCGACAACGATCTGCCGCTAATACGTGGGATTAAGTCCCCACTGCTACACTTCGACCCTCGGTACCTTCCCCCCTCTGTGAGGTCGAGCTCAAGTAACACCATTACTCACCTCGTTTCGCAGTGGGTCCAGTTTGTAAACTGACTGTAGCTGATTTCGTAGCCGCATCGCTATGGCCATCGGACCTTGCTCCGCCATCTTTGGGACTTATGCTAAGTTCCGGGTAAACCGGAAGTGGCATTTTCTGTTAAGTTGAGGCGGGAGCTGCAAAATGAAATGAAAAAGAAAAAAAAAGGATAGGAGAAAAACGAATTTTAAACAATGACAATAAAAGAATAATGACTTAAAGAACGAGTGGGAACAAACTCAGATTTTTTTCCAATTACATATAAAAATTACATATAAAAAACACAACTGTTATAAAAAAATTTATTAAAAGGGAGTGAGAGTGTGAGAAAAGGCTTGAAAAGCTAAAGAATAATAATAAATAGATCATAAAATGGTGAAATACGTGGCTAAAAGTAAAATAGTCATCTGAAAGTAATAGATTAAATGCTCATCAAATATTAGCTGAACTGTCACAAAGACAGGTGTACACTCACTGGCAACTTTATTAAGTATACTTTTCTAGTACCAGTTTGGACCCCCTTTTCCCTTCAGAACAGCCTTAACTCATTTTGCCATAGAGTCAGTATGGTACTGGAAATATTAGAGATTAGAGATCTTGGAGATTGTTGTACATACTGACATAATAACATTTCAGAGTTGCTGCAGATTTGTGAGCTGCACATTCTTAGTGTTACTCTCCCATTCCACCACATCTGAATGGTGCTCTTGGATTGAGATTTCGTGATCATGGAGTCCATATGGGTACAGTTACAGCAACAATATTCAGGTAGGCTGGGACATTTAAATTGTGTTCAGTTGGTGTTAAGGAGCCTAAGGTCTGCCTAGAAAATATCCCTCACACCATTACACCACCACTACTTTCATGTTGTTTATGCCAAATTCTGACCTTACCATCTCAATTGAGACCTAATTTCTCAATTGAGTTCAATTCAACTCATCAGGCCAGGCAACATTATTCCAGTCTTCTGTTGTCTTGGTGAGTCCATGCAAATTGTAGCCTCAGTTTCCTGTTCTTAGCTGACAGGAGTGACACCTGGTGTGGTCTTCTGCTGCTGTAGCCCATCTGCTTCAAGTTTCGATGTGCTGCGCATTCAGAGATACTCCATACTTTTGTTGTAACAAATGTTTATTTGAGTCACTGTTTCCTTCCCATCAACTCAGAGCATTCTGGCCATTCTCCTTTAGACTCTGGCATCCACAAGACATTTTCACCCAGAGAACTGCCACTCACTGTTTATTTTCTCTTTTTCATACCATTCTCTATAAACCCTAGAGATGGTTGTGTAAGAAAATCTCAGTAGACTGGCAGCTTCTGAAATACTCATACTAGAATGTCAAATTTAAATAATCTTTCTTCCCCTTTCTGATGTTCTGTTTGAACTAATAATGTAGGTGAGCTTGACCATCTCTACATCTCTAAATGCATTGAAATTCATTGAAATTCAAATATCTAACCAACTGGCTGATTAGATATATGTACCTAATGAAGTGACCAGTGAGTATTTGTGTTATTATAAAGTTAGAGGTTATAGAAAATTGTTTTAATTATGATTAATTAAAATGCGTTGAAATAGTCAAGCAATGGACACATGGTCATGGAAAAAGAGGCTAGTAAAATGTTTTAGCTAAACATAAGCGATACATGCCCAGAACATCCAGGTTCTGTCTCCAAATGGTAGTAGGAGTGTAATGTTTTGTAAACTTTGTCAACGAGATAACAGAAATGGACGTTCATGTTAAAATCCTCACAAATCATTTTAAGCCCAACCCGAGGATCTTTTTCCACTAACTGTAGAGGTGCTTGAAGGCTCTTGCTTCCCAGACAGAGTGGCTCAAAACTCAGTTGCAATCTGCAACAAAAATCATTTTCCTCATTCACGACAGACCTCCCAGAGCTGAGGGAAATTGCCATAAGCAAGCATTAAATAAAGCATATAAATAGTAGTTAAAGTAAAACTCTCTTGTATGTATTGTGTTCGACTTAATGGTTTCTTTAAAATGCCACTAGCCTCTCTAGTGATGTAAAATGTGTGTATGGCTGAGCCAGATTTTTACTTAAAGATTCTGATCAGTTGTCACTAGAATCCTAAATTCTTTAACATTGAAAGTGTACTAACAGCTTAAAAAATGTCCACCAACTAAGATCAGTTAGTAAGAAGGGAGCTGCTGTTAACCAAAGCTGTTCTAGATATCCCCGGGGTTGGCCAGTAAGGATACTTAAAGAAAGATAGAAATAGAGGAGGAATTACCCTCGACTCATCTTATTTTGCACTGTTGCCTCACAGCGAAAAGGTCCTGGGTTTGAATTCACCAACTAGCTGAGGGCTTTCTGTGTGGAGTTTGCATGTACTCTCCATGTCTGTATGGGTTCTCTCAGGGTATTCAGGCTTCTTCCCACAGTCCAAAGATGTGTGGGGGTTGGGTTAACTGATGATTCTAAATTGTCAATAAGTGTGAATGGTTTTCTGTCTTTCTGTGTTAGCCCTGTGACAGACTGGAGACCTGTCCAGGGATAGTCTCCTAGTTCAGTCTAGGAAGCGTTCATTCATAAGTTAGTCTCCACTTTTGGCAATAGAGGGTGCTGCAGTCACACAATTGACTTAGTTGTCTACAGCCTTTCAGATCTGCTGATTTGCTGCTGATTAAACAGATCTCTGTCTATTTAACATCACATATGTAAATGTCATTCATACATTCAGAATTATTGTAGCTTCTGAAAAGATGTCTTTGTATCTGGCAAACTGACTTAGGGGGTCCTGACTCTTGAGTTGTCTTTATAAAGTATCGACACAAACAGCCTTGGTGACTTAGTCAAGTTAATACTTTGGCATTACATTACTGTGTTTTCTGAGTCAGTGTTTAATTGATTGGACACGGGAATATACTTTATAACAGTATCATGGAGACTGTAGTTTTTCATGCAGTCATGTATCGTATGTAGTTAATAGTTGGGACATTTGAAGCCTGCCTCTAGATTGACATGGGGGAAAGTGTGGTATGGCGGTACAATACCTTAAGGCGTCCCAGGAGAAAAGTTGAAGTGTGGGGAAAACACCACAGTCTCATGTGTTAAACCACAATCAACAGCTACATGCAGAACATGGTAGGTCTTGTAACCTGAATCCTCTGACTGCAGTACTCAGGCATCATGGAGGGTGGGCTGATACCACCACTGCAGACAAAAATTTGTACTTAATGCTCACTGAGGAAATTAGTTTGGAAACCTTTATGCCATCAACTTACACAACAGCTAAAGTGAGTGTAATTGGCTTTACATGTCTGATATTTCTAGTGGTAACCCTTTTATTTGGGAGAGCTTGTGAGTGAAGTGCTTGAACTCCTAGACATTTAGGGGGCTGAATGGGTATTTCTCTTCCCTTGCTGAACAACATCCATCAAGGGTCTCTTGAGAAAAGAAGTGAACCATCAGCTCAGTACCCCAGCAGCAGAGAACTGTGGTTGCCCTGGGCAGCTCCCAGACCTAAATGTGTGTGAATATGAAGTAGAGTGTTGAAATGAATGAGTATAGGCGCAGCAAACATTTTCAAAGATTATCATGTGGCTTATGTATTTGTTATTTAAATCAATAGATTATATTGTGTTATGATGTATTTTTGGTATTTCTCTTGGGTTTCACAGTGGTGAGACATTGCATGCTTTTATACATGTAATGAAGCTGAGGTTTTGTTAGTCAGACATTGGCTAAAACAGATTATTTTTCCAAAAATCACTTACAATTATTTACTTATGGTTAAAAGCAAAGTAATAGCTTTGTGGAAAAAATAATTTTCAAACAAAAATGAACTCTGGGCTGTGGCAAAGATGCCTTTAAATTAGTGTGTACCCTTTAAAAATAACAGTCGTCTTCTTGGCATTATACGTGGAGGTCTGCCTGATCCCCCCCAGAGGGCTTCCAACCTGTGGACCACCCAAAGCTGCGGTCCTAGACAAAGACCTGCCCCTCATTCATCCTTTTGTAATTTCTCAGTGCAATGGAATGAGTGGAGAGTTTGTGTTATTCCTTACAAACTCAGTGACTCCATGGCAGTTGAAATGGCTATGTGCAAGTCATTTATTGTGATTATCAGGACTGGGTTTTTTATAGCTGTTTAAAAATACTCAGATTTGATATAACTCGTTTTAAATTTTGGCACTTTAAAATATGGTATAAAAAATGTAATGGCTAACGATCACAATCCCATAATATTGGTCTTTAATATAAAACTCTACAAGGCTGTTTCCTTTTCCAGTCATTGTTTTCTTAGTGAAAACTTGTAACACCTTGCAGGGATTTTATTCAACAGATAATAAGACAAGCACTTGTCAGTAAGGTCGAAATCAGATCAGTCACTATAAATTGGAAAGTACAAAGGGCACAAGTAATATATTTTCATTCTTGTACAGAACAGCTGTGATCAGTCTCGCTTCACTGAGCCTTCATAGTCGAGCCTTGTGTCCCCTGCTGGCTGCCATTTCCTCTTGCCGTGTAACGTCTTATCTGCTAGGTCTGCAAGGTCACTGCTTATCTGATTGACAGAGCTCTGACTCCACACAATATCCAAATAACCTGAGGGCCTGGAGGCACAGTAGGATCACAGCATGGCAAAATCTACTAGTCGGAAGAGTGAAAGCAAGTCAGAAAAGAGGCAAAAAAGCCAACAAAGAGGGAGAGGATCAAGATAAATCAAAGGCTTTAATTTAATGTCATTACTTCATGTCAGAATCATGGAAAATGAATCCCCTTTTTTCATGGTGTGTCCATAACCTGACAGTTATTTCAATAGTCCTTCACTTGTATTGGAAATGATTAGTTTATCTGAGGGATCAAACACCTGCCAGTAATACAAAGGCGCTGCTATTATGAAGAATTTGAGGATTATTTGCAATTAAATAAATCAGACCGATAACAGGAAACCTCTTTGTCTGTCCTTGAGTCTGATGTTAACTGTCACTACTCCTAATTCAATCAGCCTTGAGAATACTCCTTTAAACCAGAGAGCTCTAAATCAAATGAAAACCCACAGAGAAGCTTGAGATTCTGTTTACCTCTGTCCAGGACACCCTGTGCTAAAACTACTCTGCAACAGGAATCCGTGTTCTACCATGCCAAAAAGGAGGCCCCCATCTTTCCTCTACCCCTCTTTCTCTCTGTCTCCCCCCTCTCTCTCCCTCAGAGCAATCAGAGCATGCAGGGGTGGACTTCAGCTTTTGTCTCCTTTGCTCTAGCAATTGGCCACCAAGTGGCAAGCTAATGACGAGAGCCCTTTTGGAATTACTCCAGAGCGGTACTGCTTGTGCTGCTTGATGGGCGAGGGCATAATGAATGATGTAGGGCAAGTCCTTAGGCTTCCCCCTGGCACAAAACCTGCAATATCACAATTTGAATAATTTTAAACACTGAAAAAAAAAGAAAAAATAAATGCATGCAAAGGAATGTGGCTCAGTGTGAAAAATGTTATGACGTCACAGAAATGCGCAGCAGGCACTGTGGCCTAAAGTATGTTTGTGGATTTGGTTATTAAATTATTTCAGAAAGTTGTGGATACTTTTCATAAATTTTATTTATATTTGTCTGCCTCTAGGGTCAGTTTATCTAACTCTAAGATCTGTCAAAGTCAAACCCCAAAGATAAAAAGAGAAACTGGTATGTGTATGTATGTATTTGGTTGTTTTTTTTTGCATTGCATTGCATATGTGTTACAGAAGATATAAGAACAATAATTTGACAAAAGCAGTCTGGAATGATCCAAAGTAAACAAGAAGCACTTAACTGACATGTAAAAAAAATGAATGTAGAGAGAGTAAAGGCAGTAAAAACAAAACAAAACTCAGAATGTAAGCAGAGAGGACGACATACAAAAAACAAAAAAAAATCACTGAGTTAAGAGGTGCTGACAAGCTAAGATTCGAGAATACACCACATCTTCATGCTGTGTGACAAAGCAGTGCAAAACATGTTCACATCCCTTATTGTTTAAATGTCCTGCAGATTTTACCCGAGCCAAGTGAAGTTACTCTGTCTTTGTATGGTTATGTATCAGAAGCTGGTGGATGCATGTGTTATATCTAGCTGTCATGCTGGTAATTGCGGAATTATTGCAAACCTTCAAGATGCATTCTTTGACATCAGCTGTTGTTGATGATGTCTGTAACAGCCCGTGCACACAAACATTTTGCTTTGATCATACCTCTTTTTGGTGCTGTTGTAGTTACTTTACTGTGATAAGATAGAAGAGAAAAAATAGAGCTTCTACATTTTACCAAGTGTGTAATGATGCTTTGAAAACTGTAGTCCTCAGTATAAATAAGCTAGAGGCAAACTAATGAATGACATGATTTGAAGATACTGCGATAAGATTAGTTTGCCAATAAGAACAAGTTATCCTGCCAGTGTCGGAAGAAAAGAAAGCCCCATATTAAATCTTATTAATGTGGCACAATAGAGCTTTGTCTGTCATCTATCGAATTTTCATTAGTTTTGTGTGTGTGTGTGTGTGTGTGCGTGCGTGCGTGCGTGCGTGGGTGCGTGCGTGTGTGTGTGTGTGCAGCTTTTTGGAAAATGCGTGTGTGCGCTTTGGCCTGTGCTCATCAAGAGCACACAGATACACAGACTGTAGTAAGCCATGGTTACACGGCTTTCACTTTTCTTAGTTATTCTAAGATTATCTAATAGAGGTGGGCGGATCGAGCCTGCTGAACTGTGTTAATTATTTCTTTGGAAAAAATAAACCTCAAACATGCACTATGAAAAATGTGAGACAGAAACATTTACATTCCAGGTCTCCAAAAACCCAGTTTCAAAGCACATGAAAAGGTGAAAGGTGTGTTTTGTTGTGTTAACTAATTGTTGTGGAAAAGAACAATCACAGTGGTCCAAGCGGTTATTAAAATGTGTTCAGAATTTGCAAATTGAGAATTCATCTTATAAGTCATGGCACACCACTCTCCCCCAATTAGCTGCCCGAATAACTTAAAATTATTAGTACTGATATCGACAATACTGGCCCTGTATTTACTCGATATTGGATCGATACCAAATTTGTTTTTAGGGTTAGAAGGTAGTTTGTGGTGTGAAATGGCATGCAAAAAAGAAAGCGTTAAGATAACGTGAAAATACGTGATGTGTTATTTAAATGCTATTACATGATACCAGCCTGGTCCAAATTCTAAGATTGAGTAATCTCTCCACCTCCTTAAAAGTAAAAAGGATAAAATACTGTTCTGTCTTTATCTCTCGCTCTCTGATACACTCACACACACACACAGAAAGAGAGAGAGAGGAGAAAGAAAGACTCATGTTAAGATAAGGTGATTTGTTACTTTTGTTCATAATCCACACACGCATAACAAGGAGCAAATCTTGTTATTTATGGATAAGGGTATGTTGCATAACACCACATTTCAGATGCTTTTGTGAAAATATAAATTCCAATCAACCATCTACTTCTCAAGATTGTTTATTCTCACGTGATGTGACGGAAATGTTTCAGGGTACGCTGAGTCATTCATGTACGATTGCCAGATTCCTCTGCCCACTCTGTTCTCCTTTTGAAATTTAAGCCCCACAAAGGGCTAAGGCACACTTCCTCCTGTTGTTTTCTACTGTATCTTCTCTGTCCAGGGAGGTACACGCTCGCTTATCATAGGCACCTTATCTTCACGGACATTTAAGAGAATAAGGGTAAAGGAATAACAAACACTGCGGAGAGGAAGCGTCATCTAAATCCCAGTGAAGGATGCAGGCTAGCCAAGTGCCACCCTTACAGTCAACCTACACCAGACTAGACCGATATATCAGGTGTTACTGTTGTGTTGCATTTTAGATGTTTGCCAGTCATACTGAATTTTGTTTGTATCATTTGCATAAGTATGCACATGTAATTACACAAGCACAGACGTTCACCAGCCATCCATTTTTAAAAAAAAAACTTCTTATCTGACACAGGGTTGATGGGGTGACACAGGGTGAGAGGCAGGTACACCCTGCACCCTGAACAGTTTGTTGCAGGGCTAACACAAAGAGACAGACAACCATTCACACTCACATTCACACATATGGGCAGTTTATAATCACCAACTAACATGACATGCATGAATTTGAACAATGCAAACCACCGCACTACTGTGCTGAGCACCGAGGTTGTGAAACAAAACCCTGCAAATGGTTATACTGACTACTAAAGGAAGACGTGGAAATCCATCAGCCACAAAAAAAAAAAGACTTAATGCCACTTTGTGTTCAAAATGCCACTATTGCACGTTAAGTATATTAGAAAAAACATAAAACAAAATGTAAATAAGACTGTCATACAAGTGCTGAAATATACTAACAATTTCAGTTTTGCAAGGTCCTTGCATTAGAGGAAAAAATGTGAAGAGGTCAACACTGCCATGAAACTTGGAGTATATAAGACAACTTAATTACTAGCCTAGAGCATGCATTTCAGGTTCTGGCCTTCATCAGGGTTGTCATAAAGATATCTTTCTACTTCATATCTGTCTTTGAAATGTTGACTGTGCCCACTGGTTTGTGAACTACCTTTTTGGAGCGTTGGTTGTAGTTGAAAGTCATTTTTGCTACAGAAGTGTGCTAAATGAATGAAATGACCCAGAGAAGCAATGATAATTGGAAGCAAGGACAAAAGCTGGTCAAGTTCTTTAAATGCTGAGGAAAGCTGCTTCAATACTTCCTTTACCATAGAGTCTTCTGGGCCTATGACACTACAGAAGGAAACAATCCCATAATTCTTTGTGGCAGCAGCAGCCCTTTAGAAATGTTGTTTATCTTGCACAAATGTACAGTTATTTTCATACAATAATATCACCTGTGATTCTTGTCAATAAATATGACTTGAGAGGAGGCTGAGTTGAGCACGTTCAATATGACCGCCTTTCGTTTAACAGTTTTGACTGATAGCCTATATTCCCTTTTTAATATTTCAACTCCAAATTTGGTAATTAAGTAATATTTTCACCAGATTGTCCATGGAATACCAGTTTTGGTCAACACAAAGCAAAGTTTGAGAAACTGAAAAATTGATAGCCAGCTCCTTTGAGTGTCTTTCACTTTGAACAAGATGAAGCAGCATCTGCCACTCATTCAAAAGGGCCATGACCTTTAACGTGCACAGCTTTAAGCTGTCGTACAACTTAAATAGATGAATTTACACAGTTGTCATCAGGGAACAAATTATCTATCTAGCCCAAAACCATTGTAACAGCATTTATATGTATGCTGAAATGCTGGACATTTTAACATGGGAGCTTATGGGTATTGACTCACTACTGTCTGTGTTGGCTTCATTTTTCAGACCCACAACCTTAGTAGTCCTAATACAATGATGAAACAATACAAAAGCAATACAAAAATGTTCTTGGTTTTGAGACCAAGAATAACAACCTGTAAAATCTGTAACAGTCTTTAAAATCATTGAAATCTTGTTTCTTTTGTTCGGCTGTGCACAGACATTTACTTTATGCCATCTATACAAATTTCGGCAAGCATCATTTTTATCTAACTGTAGTTCGGTCAATTTCCTAAACCATGGTGGTCTTCTAACACCAGCTTGTAACATTCAGATAGATGAACATCAAAGCATTACTCTGCTCTAAGATGCCTTTGAGAATATTTGTGTGTGCGTGCATGTGAATTTGTATGAGATAATGGCAATCCTTTGATGCCCAAGAGTGATTTGGTTGAAGCTTTCTGGTGCATTATTTCCCTTTTGGCCTCCTGTAAAGAACTTTGATGAGGACCCAGAAGAGAAGACCCTTATTGCCTGCACTTACTGTGTCAATAATGGAACTGTTTTGGAGACTTCACCCTTGTCTAATCTTCTTCTCTTCCAGTCATACATGCAGGCAGTCTTTCATCTATCTTTACCATCTCCTTCCGTAGCATGCAACTTCTGAGATCGTCAACCCGCTCCACCACCACTTCTCGCTGCAGGAGGAAGCACTCTATCTACAAGGGCCGTCTCAATGACGCTCACTGCTCACTCTCACTAACACATACAGGATGAGATTATGAGTGTTGTGTTTACAAAACACATTACATGTATATGATATCATTCAAAGGTACTCATAAGTGAAAAGAGAGCAGCCACTGCATACTTAGATGGGATTTTTTGGGGATATACAACAGACTTTAAAATAAAATAAAAATACTGAACATTTCCAGTAATATTTTGATGTGTTTATAGAAATCTCAATCAAAGTTGGTCCAAAGAATTTAATCACTGTATATATGACTTTAAGATATATTTTACTGCATTTTTTCAGAAATTTTAAGTTGACGCTGTATTTAATACACATTAAAGAAAATCTGCATGTATCTGGTTCATGTTCTGTCTTAATTTCTGGTTTAGTTCATTCATTTTATACGTTGGTAGTGATGATTTTTTTCACATTTAACAATCAGATGAATAACTGTATCAAAAGATTTCCCTAAAGATTATATGTACAGGTGCTTTAGCCATTTTGAAATTTTAATCTCATAGCGAAGAGCCAGGTAATATCCAAGTAATTACAATTTATCCAGCAGGAGTGTGAATGTCATTACCAAATCAATTGAACCTCATCATGCTCCTTTACTATAGGAGAAATAAGGAGCCCCAGAGAGCAATGAATGTCGGTATAAAATCTGGTGTTAATCCATCTGATAGATATCAAGGGACTAGTGGCACTAGAGGAAAGGTTGGTGAATTATCAAAGTCACATTTTATCATTAGAATTCATCCTTTCACTCATCCTTTGGGAATCCACAGCAATCCCTCAAATAATGGACATATTTCAGTCTCTGTATTCAAAGAAGAAAAAACGGTGTTCTTTAAAACTTAAAATCAAGCAAAAAAATGTTTTGGTTAAATGTCTCCCTAGTTACTGGTTACCAATCTCTATAACCCCCCCCCCCCCCCCCCCCCCCCCCCCCCCCCCCCCCCCCAAAAAAAACACACAAAAAAAAATG
>VVHJ01054036.1:16846-33038 GCA_015107715.1 Tylochromis polylepis
AGAAATTGTTAAGAGATATGCATCATTTTTTAGGTCATGTCAAAGACAGCGGCTGCTTGGAGTAATTACAGGGAATCAAAGAGTAGGTGCGAGATCAAAGGAAGGCATTCTTCTGTAATCCTGGGGTGTTGCAAATCTTTTGTAATCTGGTTGCTGTGTTCCACCACTGTTTGACATCTATTTACTGTATTAAAAGGAACGGTGTCATCAATTATGGGCTTGCTAGTGCTGTTGTTTACTTTTGCCAAGCCCTGAGTGCTGGGGCCACTTTGTGAAACATAGATTTCCCCTCTCCCCTGTTTACTCTCTGCAGTCAAAGGTGTGCTGTCTCGCTTGTCCTAGGCTTTGGGTTGGGGGTTGTCTGGTTGTTTCATGGTCTGTGATGTAGGGTCAGAGATTACCGGGGATAAAGTTTTGGCGGCTTGCAGGTTTTGCATGTTTGCTTAGCATTGACATGTGGAAACTTACATGTCCTTAGCAATGAACTGGCTGCAGTCATCTCATGTTTGGCTATGTGGCTGCATGAATATTCAGATGAAGTCTTCTGAAGATCTCTTCTTTCTAATGTTAAGATTTATCAGTTGGTTTTCACTGAGGATTAAAGGCATTTTAAATATCTCTTTAAATCTGTGGTATATTCCATGAACAAGATTCTGTACTGCTGACTCTAAAACTGACAAAACATAAAAATTACCCTGCTGAAAAGGATTTCTATGTTTTCTGTGGTTTACTATGAAGCTAATTCAAAATCCCAGAGTTTGAATTACAGTTAATCTGTGCATAGGCCTAAGGGCAATCTGGGGAAGCATCAACTATCATCTGATGACTTGGATGCCTCTGGGAATGCCATCCAATGCTCTGGGGCTTCCATGGAAGCCGGCAGATAGATGGGCCACGTGTTCCATGTGTGGGGGTCATTATCATTCCTTGCTACAGGTTCTTCATTTTTATATGGATCTCTCTATAGAGATTAGATTGCACTTGCAAAATCAAGCAGCTATGTGGCAAATTTAACTTTCCATTAAACAAATAACTCATAATAAGTAATTAATTAAAACTGCTTTTTCAGCCATTAAATAGCACAGTCCAGACGAGTGGTCCCCAGCCTTTATGGGTTGTCATTGCTCCATCTCTGGTCTTATATCTTTGGTAACTGAAGCTACTTAAGCAAAATTATAGATTGTCTTGAAATACATAGGAGTAATAAGTGAGTAAATTATATTAATATATGTATATATTTTTTTTCTTTTCCATTCATTATCTTACAATGGCTTTGACGATTTTTCTTACATATCATTCCTATCTCAGCTGAAATATAACAGCGATCTTAACTTGAATGCGATTGGCTCTGTTGACAGAAATGTAATCATATAATCACAACATGCTTGATTTAGCTCTTGTCTCTGAACCCTCTTGCATGTAATCTGTGTCTCTTTAAATGCTCCTTCAAACCATTTGTGGCAGACACAAAAATCAGAGATATCTGATTTTGAACTCAGCCTCTTCCCTGCACTCAGGCTGGATAGACCTATTGTCTGAGCTGATCATATCCCTCTCCTGTGAGGCTTCGTTACAGCTACTCAATGTGAAGGATGTGGAGGTCTGGAAAGAACAACCAGTCCAGTACACACATTTCCCAACTAATGGAGATTGTATGTGAGTGAGAGGCTTTAAGGTGGGTGGATCAAAGATATGATATGATTAAAGGAGAACTAAAACATGTGGTTCCGTGAGAAATAAATGAACAATGGCTTTTTTCAGAAGCTTCTATTACTATTTTTTTTGCTTTGAAACATATAAAATAAAACAAGAAGGTGAGCCTAATTTGTGCTTAGTTTGATTAATACATTATTCATTTACATCTCCTCAGCCTTCTGCTTAATGTTTATGGCTTTAAACATATCACTAGACGTCCAGTTCAGACTTCTCAGACTGGAAAGAAAAATCTAATTTAGACTTTTAAGGAAAGAAGTTTAGGGAAAGAATTTAAGGACAAGTGATTAGGCAAATGATGATGATCATGAACAAATGTCATATTATGACCACTTACGTCATTATCATTGTTCAGAGTGGCTTTTCTTTCTCAGGCGGTGTCATTTAAATTATTTTCTTGATCCCTAAAAATGTGGAGAGTTTAGCGTTTCACATGTGAAAAGCAAAACTGAAAAAGGAAGAAACACTGTTGTGTAAGAGAAATATTTGTGCCTCTTTCTTACACTTTAAATCATCTTGGCAATCTCAAGCACATTCAGATTTTATGATATCATAGCTGTAGGTCAGTTACACAGTTCCCGTGTATCATGCTTTGATGAAGAGTCACTCTGGTCTGATTAAAAGCTTGGTACAGCGATTTATCATATTCCAAATACCTGGGGTTGTATTCACAAAATACCTTAAGGCTAAAAGTAGCTCAGAACTTGCTTAGGTAGGAGAAAATATAATGGGTGTGTAACTCCTAGTGTTACTACTGAGTGATTCATAAAGCATTAAATAGCTCATTAGTCTGAGTGAAGTAGTGCGGTAGTCCAGAGGACTCAGGAGTCACTAGGATCTACTCACAATCAGATGTAACTGCTGCTGATCATATGCACCCCTACACTAATATTTTTTGGTTGGTAAAATGATAATGAAAAGTTGCACCTATGCAGTGAGAATATAGTGACAGATAGTAACAAATTAAAGCACTGTAGTCACACAGGAGATGATGGTTTCCTCAACCCTCTCTGACTTTATCATAGGAAAAAATGCAGTTACAGAAATTTTTCTACAGTGACACTGTTGTTTAGATTTATAACCCTCCATAATAGATTTAAAATTCAGCAACTGATATGCAATTAAAACACATGCTTTACTTTTTTTCTCTCTTTTTTAAAAAGATTAATCAATATTGTTTCATTAACTAATTACAGGAATCTTTATATATAATATTTCAGCTTTCAGGGGCTCAAATGTAGTCAGATAGTTCACTCAAAGCTGGTAACAAGTCTGCTGATTCCACTTGAACCATCACCTTTGTGAAAAGGTTTTAAAAAGAGAACTGCCATACAGAGAGACTACCAGTGGTAAGATAAGACCCTTTGTGGATATGACCCGTGGTCTTTACAGACAGTAAGAATGATGTCCACATTAGCTCATCCTTAATCAACTAAACTAAAAATTGAGCTACATTCTCGTTTAATCAAAGATCTCTAATCAGTGCTTCTCCACTGAGAACTTTGATAAGACAGAGAAGCGAGGCTGTTGAAAATCAACTCTCTTAAACTTGGTGCTGAATTACGTGTAGGTGGTCTAATCATCTAAGCTCCCCATCAGGACTCATCCTCACTAACTTTTTCCCCCTTGTGACTTCACTTGACTCAGTCACACACACACACACATACACCTAAGTATACACATCCCACATTTGTATTGCTGCTGACCAAAGAAGACAAATCAGAAAAGCCTCAGGGCTCGGCCTATGCGACCAAAGAGATGAGGTCATCCAACAGAACCTCATTTTCCCTCAAATTGCACCTCTGATCAGTGCGGTGTTTCCTGCAACAATTACACTCACCCTCATTAGCAAATAGTGTGGAGAAGAAAAAAAGGACCACTTGGTTTATGAAGAGCAGGATGTTTAGTCCAGAGAGGATTGCTGTGTTTTTCTACTCCCCCCCCCTTCATCTACCATCATGTCTTGAGGCTTCTTCTCAACATCACCTTTTGATTAGTGAATTTTGGTTTTTAAATCTTGTGCTTCAAGTCTGAACATGAGAGCACTTACTTAATGTGAAATCCATGATCTGACATTTCTTACAAGAAGTCAGTTTGAGTAAATAACAAATGCACAGACTTATTCCAAAAAGAATTTAAAAGAACAGTCCCTTCAGGAATGTATTTATAGACATGAAAGCAAAACTCTTTAAAGTACTGTATTTAAGTTATTAGCTATTTTTGGTCTTGCAAAGGCTGAATCACCTACAGCATCTTTTCCTTTTAGTTGTTTGCCTTCGATATGAGGCACTTGAGGAAAACATGCTGCAGACATTTTACATCCAATTAGGAGAGTCACATTTCTCTTTAATAGAGAAACACTCAAACACAGATACACACATAAACACACACAGACAGTCTCTTTTAAAAGACAGCATACACCTGGCCTCTTGAAGGTCAGATACAGGACAACTGTGGTACCAAGTGTTTATTAGAAGTGGCTCTAGAAATGGCAAAGTTGGTCTGTCTGGCTAGTTTAAATCATATTAAGTATAGATATTTGCAGTCCCTATTGGATGACTACTGATGACCTTGGGGTCCCTTTCTCTATCAGTAGCCACAGTTTGTCCCCATTCAGCATTTTTTTGAAATTTATTGGTTGGAAACAGCAAACAGTTTACAACATGTTTGTTGTAAACAAACTACAACAAACATGATGCCATGACTTTTAATCGAGCTCCTTGATCAGGCAGTTTGTTACATGTTTCCAACCTTTGCTTTATGAGCACCGACATGCAAAGTATCAAAGGTGTCATCCCACTCATTTCTTGGGTATCTTGAATCTTGTTCACTCCTTGTTTGCAGAAATATATTGGATCTGGGCTGAGTGCAAGGTGATTTCTTAAGATGGACACTTTGGCAGTGTAGGACCTTGATTCATCCCCAGAACACGGGGGCCCTCCAAAAGCTGGAAACTGCTATAATTCATTCGTGCTGCTCTAGGCCAAACGGCTCCCACTTGAGTGAGTATGATCTACGAGTGACCGTGAGCCCCAGACACATGTAAATGTACACCACTAATTGGTGCAGCAACACACAGGGCTTTTAAATCAGCAGTTATAGCACCTGTTAGTTCAAACAAGATGGGATAGAGATTGGTTTTTGTGATTTGTTTCAATTTTTCTTGACTTCGGATATGTTATATGTTTTTATGAGCTTGACTTGTGACTGTTTTTTTTTTTTCCTCTTAGTTTGTTCTGTTTGGTGATGTTAGTACATTTGGAGAGACACATTTTTCAAAATAATGATAATGGTTACCAGGCTATTGTACTTTTTAAATCCAGTGTAAGCAAATGTTTATGACTGTTTAAAAGGAGAAAATGCAATAAAATAATGACTATGAAATGATAAGTATGTGTGCCTATTATACTGCAAAGACATCTAGTGATGTTAGCATGCTAACTAGCTAGCACCAGCCCCTATACCCTCACAAGATACCATGTTGTACATCAAGATGAGATAGTGAGTCACTGTAGTGTACAATCTGCCCTAACTCCAATATGGGAGGAAGTAGAAATAGGGCCCAGAGATTGCATTTTTCTCAATGCTGATGAAGGACAGGCAGTTAACTAAAAAAAACAAAAAAGAAAACAGTTATGGCTGAAGCTGTTTGGAAGCAGTCATTGAACGGCAGAATTAAGGGTAGAGCCAACTGGCTAGAGTTTCTTTTTGGCCTAGCAACCATTGTTCTTCCTCTCATACTGCTTATGTCCCGTCCCAAAGGCATCAAACTATGCCGAAGACTGAAGTCCTGGTACCCTCAGCAAGCCAGGATTTTCTAGCATATCTGGGATAATGACTGGATTCCATATGCTACTGCCAAACAACAACTGACCCTCCTAGATTAAAAATTCTATATCTTCATATAATAATAGTTGCAATAGTTGCATAGGAGATCGAAACAGTTCTCAGAAGAGCATAACTTGTTAGATTTCATTTTGAAACATCCAGATAAAATTTGGGTTGTAGTTGTTAGAATGAATGGTTGTCTGTCTCAGTTATCCCTGTAATAGACTGGTGACCTGTCCAGGGTATGCCCCACCTCTCGCCTATGTCATCAACACAGTGAGAGTTTAACAACTGTCAACCAGTGATGAAGGTAGTGGATAGACTACTCACCTAAGACCACGAGTTAAAAACACCCTTGACCCTCTGCAGTTTCCATACAGACCAAGTGGGAGTGGATGATGCAATCATCTACATGCTGCAGAGAGCTTACTCCCATCTAGATAGTAATGGCTGCATGGTGAGGATCACCTTCTTCCCTTCTTTGATTTCTCAAGTCCATTTAACGTGATTCAGCTGCTGCTACTGAGAGAGAAGCTACAGGAAATGTTACTAAACACATCTGATGGTGTAGTTCAGTACAGGAGCTCCACAGGGGACTACATTGTCTCTATTACTGTTCACTTTGTACACCGCAGAGTTTTAGTTCATCTCCTGGTCATGCCACATCCAGAAATACTCTGACGTGGCATGCAGTGGTTGGATGTATTAGTGATGGGCAGGAGGAGGAGTACAGATTACTAGTGGATGATTTTGTGAAGTGGTCAGAGCAGAATCATCTACTTCTGAATGTAAAAAAGGCCAGAGAAATGGTGATCAACCCCAGAAGGAAGAGGAAAGCTCCATGACCCATGTCTGCGTTGATGCGGTGGAGGAACACAAGCACCTGGGCGTCCACACATCGACAACAGGCTGAATTGGAAAACACAGAGGAAAAAAGGGGACAAGCAAGCTTTATTTTCTGATAGAAGCAAAGAAGCTGACATCCTTCAGTGTGTGGCAGCAAAATGGAGAGATTTTCTATCACTCATTTGTGGTGAGCGCAGATTTTGACACTTTTGAAGCTGTGGTGGAGAGGAGGCAAGCAACAAACTGTTATCCATCATGGATAATCCTATCTACTTTCTACACCATATTGCACCATACTGAATATTGAAGCACTCTATCAGTAAAAGATTTGCATTAGATTCTTGCCAGCAAAGAGTTTATGTAGGGATTTAGACCTTGCATTAAAGCAGGAGGCTGTACGGAGACATGTTGACAATAAATTGTGATCAAGGAAGTCCAGCTGATGCAACAGATTTTACATTTAACGGCTTATCAGAGTCAGAAACACTCCACACCATACAGCCATCTTTCTTCTTCATCTACTTTCAGCTGATACCTTTAGGGTTTGCCACAGTGGATCATCTTGCTACGCCCTATTCCTCGCATCCTTTTCTGTCACACAAACCCTCTGCATGTCATTGTTCATTACATTCTTGAATCTTGCCTGTGTTCTTCTTCTTTTTTGTCTTCTTTCAGTTCCAGCTTTACTGTCATCTGTCCAATATATCCAATATCCCTTCTCTGCACATATCCAAACTATCTCAGCCTTGTCTCAAAACTGTTCAACCTGAGCTGTCCCTCCGATGTACTCATTTCTAATCTTGTCCATTCTGGTTCTCCCAATGGAAACCTTAGCATCTTCAACTCTGCCACTTCCAGCTTGGCCTCCTGTCTCATTGTCAGCGCCACTGTTTCCAAATCATACATCATAGCAAGACTTACTACCATCTTGTAAACCTCCCCCTTTACTCTTCCTTTTATCCCTCTGTCATAAATCACCCCTGGTACTTGTCTCCGTCCCTTTCACCTTGCCCGAACTTTCTTTCCTGCATTGTGCACCTTCCATTGTTTTGAATGACTGACCCCGTGTACTTAAACTTAACTACCTTCACTATGACTGGTACTTGCATGTTCAGCGTTACCCTTGTCTCCCTCTCATTTACGTAGCCATTGTAAAAATAATTTTATCCATTGTCAGTTCTAAGGTTTTATTTATCAGGATATAGAAAAAGAAACCTAATGGTGCTTATTAAATTCTAAAATTATGTAAATCAGTTCAAATGATGCACAATAGACCATTTCGTTTCATTATTTATTTAGAAGAAGAAGTTTGTGAAAAAAAATAAAAGTACACCTT
This sequence comes from Tylochromis polylepis, assembly GCA_015107715.1. Classification (NCBI taxonomy): domain Eukaryota; kingdom Metazoa; phylum Chordata; class Actinopteri; order Cichliformes; family Cichlidae; genus Tylochromis; species Tylochromis polylepis. The sequence goes on from VVHJ01054036.1 coordinate 24,570, forward strand.
ATGATTCAATAGCTTGTAAAATCAAATTTAGCATCATTAACTTGAGGTAATCGCTTTCTGTAGGACTTTTTCAATCTCTTGTATTGTTGTGGTGAAGTTTTAGCCCATTCTTCTTTACAGCGATGTCTCAGTTCATTAGGTTTTATTGAGGCATAGCTCTGTTAAGGTCCTACCTCAGCATTTCAATCTGGTTGAGGTCTGGACTTTGGCTGGGCCACTGCCATGCCTTGATTTTTTTTTTCACCCATTCTATTGTAGATTTGCTGGTATGCTTGGGATCATTGCCCTGTAGCATGACACACTTGGGCCAAGCTTTAGCTGTTGGACTAACGACCTCAAGTTGGATCCAACTCAACTCAGTGGCTGTAAGATGCACAGATCCCCAGGCTGCAAAACCAGCCCAAATCTCCATCCTTCCACCACCATACCTGACATTTGACATGAGGTTTTTGTGCTGATATGCTATGTTTGCTTTTTGTTTTTGTTTTTTGTTCTTTGCCAAATGTGGTGCTGTGCATTATGGCCAAATACCTCTCCATTAGCTAGTCTTGTGGTTTCTTTAGATGAATGACCTGAATGATGTCAAAACTGTCAAAACCTCTGCTTTTATATAGGTGCTCACACTTGCTGATAATCAGTTAATCAAGTGTATTTGATTAGCAGCACCTGGCTCCTTCTCACCTTCTCATTCCTGTGGACGCAATAAGGGTGTACTTAGTTTTTCACAAAACTGTATTAGCACTAGTGTTTCGTCCTGGCAGCTGTCCGCCTCTTCAGATCATTGTCTTTTTCCTGTCTTCATCTGGTTCCTTTTGTTCTTCAGCACAACATATTCTGTGAACTCTATATCCTTAGCTCAGAATTCAGAATCGTTCATTCAATTTTGCAAGGCAGCATCTAGAGCTGATAAAACAGCTTTGACATTCAAAATATTTTGCTTTCCTCATTGCTGCTCTATTGTTCATATCTTACAGCATCACAGTGTCAAGAATGTTCTCTTGACATAATTTGACCCACAATGTACAAGCCTGTCAAACATAGTATGCTTTCAGTTATCTTCAGTGTCAAAACTTAAAATGTTAACTGTCCCATCAAAAATGGGTGGGAATAGATCAAATACTTGACCTCTGCTAAGGAAAATATTAACATATTTTTGTAGTGATCTTGTGCAGGCTTCCACGCTCATCAATGAAAAATAGAAACTCTCATCATTTGTTTAGATGATGTTGTCCTAGCAATGCTCTTTGATGTCCAAAGTTTGTATTCACTTGCAGAGACGGCTAATGTAGCCCATACTGTACCTGCAGACAAACAGGGTGAAATGCTATCCAGACTGAAGTGATCAGAAAGAACATGACAGAAGATGTGGTTTTCATTGGTTGGTGGAGCTGTTTTAATAAGTTTAAATCTAGTGAATGTGTTTGAATAAGTAATAAAATAAGACAAATGAAGTCACTTATTTTGTAGACCCTTTTAATGCCTATGGTCCTTTTATCTGAATAAGTAATTAGACAGACTGTAAGCACTGTTGCCTCACAGCAATAAGGTCCTGGATTCAATTCCACTGCCCGACTCAGGCCTTTCTGTGTGGTTTGCATGTTCTCTCCATGCTTGAAAGGGGAAAATGGCTTCCTCTGACAGTCCAAAGTCATGCATGGTGTTGGGTTATATGGTAATCCTAATTGGTGATATTGATCATAGATGTCATAGGTGGATAGTCAGACCAAGTGATTTGGCAACATAGCATAGCAATTTTTGGTGCTTCCAGTTTACAGATTCTGTTTTCTAAAATATACAACTAAGTTTACACAGGATAATTAAAATAGGTATTGCCCATTCAGGAATACATTTACATCACTGTATTTAAAGACACAGAAATGATTCAATGATAATGAGCACAGAGAGGTTAATTTTTTTTTTACTAGGATTAGTTTGAACATGCACATTAAATTGCTAAATTTGGTATAATTCTGAAAATAAAAACCAATAAATCATGCAACCATGCAATACATACTTATTTCTAAAGTAACTTCTAGAGCAATCAGCATGTGTCTAGATTGAGTTTTTGAGAATATCATTGTCCTTTTTCCTCATCTTCAAAGAACCTGTATAACCTGCAGCTTAGACAGTACTGGTTTCTGGACTTTGAAGCCTCGATATTTTACATTGTGGCTGACACCATCTTAGTTTTTTGAGCCAGAATTGATCATACTTTATTCGAGGACCCAGTGGAGTTATTCAGTATCAGTTCATGCTAGCAAGCTTGGTTAACAACCTGCATCAATAGACTGTGTGGGTGTGTCACATAGACAAAAGTACTGGCACTATGGTACAAATGAAGTACTAGAATTTCACTCACAAGAAAAGATCATAGTCTTCTTGGTTGATCTGTTATTATAAATATTCATATTATTTATGAGATACTACAAAAAATACACCCAAAGTCACCAATGGCACATGGTAAGTGCTTTATTGTTGAAGTAGTGTTAGCATTCAAGTAGTTGAGGTGAAGACTAGTAGAAAGCTAGAGACACAGGTATCAACATTCACATGTCGTTCAAAGCAGCCAAAACCGAAAATGCATAACCCTAAGAAAATTACCCATAGAGAGCAAAACAGGTTTTTGGCTTTACCAGCTTGGCTACTTATGGAAGGGAATTTTATGGCACCTCAACACTGACTTGCAAAGGAGAAGGCGAGGAGGAGAACTCTTCTGTTACTCACTTTGTTTTTACAAGCACCATTGCTTGGTGAAACAAACCTGGCTTAAAACATAAGCTGGCAAATGCTTGACAACTCTGAGTAAGTTTCCTGTTGGTGCATTGTCAGAACAAACGGTCTCTGTCTCAAACAATTCAGATGTCCAAATGGCTTGTCATAGTCAAATGGATATGCCATGTTTCAGTCAGTCATGTGGTCCAACAGGCAAACTTAGTCCTACTTTGCAAGCTGACACCACTTTTGTGTTCATTCAAATTGTTTTTATCCTTTTCTATACAACTGACACATCAGTTGACTGGTACGCTGATCAGGTGCCTTCCACATGCTTGTGCTTGCTCCCTGACACATGTTGAAGCCTTGTTGTTTGCCAGTGGTGCTGCCACTGCAGACAGGAGGGCGGTGGGGTGTGTGTGTGTGTCCTTATAAAAGGTAACACACAAATACAAGAAAAAAAAAATGCAAACGCAATTGCAAATGCAGCTGTCTTTACATATTTATGTTCAGATGCAAATTACAATTACAACCTCCGATGTGCCTTAGATGCATTTGCATTTAAGACACATCAGACAATTATTAAACAAAGTGTAATAATTTTGTTTATGTAGGTGCTCATTTTGATAAGCAAACATTGTTTTTGGTATTTCATGGATGTAGTTCGGGCTCCTTTGTATGTCACATAAAGGTACATATGAAATGAGGGGAAAAAATCTATGTGCATTACTTATCAACCTCTTTTATCATCCCACTCTTTCAGTGCGTATGATCAGAAATGTAAATGCATGTAAGATGGGCAAAAAATATTTGGTTCTCTCTCTCAGAATTCCTTTAATTGGAGTTACGCAAACTATTAATGTGTATAGCTACTGTTCGGGCAAGTTGCGCAAGTTAATTATTCAAGTTCTGTCTTTAGTGCCATGTCAGCATTCTGTTTGATCACTTTACGGGTTAATTACTGGCTGCCAGTGCACAAGAGACAATGTTTTCTCTGTCATAATTATGCTGTTTTCATTATTAAAAGAGCTCTGTATCAGGTATCTCTACTTTGCAAAAATGTTTAGAATCTAGCTTGATGCCAATTACAGGTGTAATGGTGCCCAAATCAGGGTTGGATATGCCCTTGGTTTTGAAGCCATAGTATGATAGATTTTAAAGCCAGGAGAGACAAAAAAAAAAAAGTTATGTTAAAAAATCCTTTTTTTCTCATTTGTTCAAATAGAGTGCTGCAAACCATAACTCTTCTTGTAACAGGGAAGCATTTGACCTGCTTTAAGTACATTTTACTGACATCTGGCTCTTTGTGAGACAGATGGTTGATTTCTTAATACATAATTCCCATAATCATTCTCTAAGTGCTTAATTTTTTTGGAAAACAAAGCTACTTTTGGCTGCTCCCTTGTTTACAAGGGGTTGCCACACCAGGTAGCTCCATGTGATTGCTTTGGCAGATTTTTATGCTTATTGGCCTTCCTGAACCAACCCTCAAGAGATTTATGTCTATTCCTGGAACTGAACTGAAGCTGTTTCACTTTTTAGGCAAATACATAAACCACTACACTATGGAGTCATGTTTTTTAAGACTTAGGACTAGCATATTTAATTACTTATACTGTTTACATACAATGGTCTCAAATCCATTTTAGAATAATTTCTTGGAAGTTGTATATCACGTAATGAGTCTGAGATCTTGGATATGAAGTCTCTTGTGCTTGAAATGGTGGGTTGATGCCTCACTGGATTTACTCAGGTTTTTTAATTAAGCTTACTACTTTCTGTTGAATGTTTTAGGTGTATAGATAAAGAAAATCCTTTCAATGCCACTGTTGTTTAAAATAACAGACACTGAACAATTGTTTCCCAGCTCTGTTGTGACTACGGCTATCCTGTTGCTCTTCACTCATATGGGAAAAAATCAGTTGTCTGTTTTCGGGAGGATCAGACTCCTGCAACCTAGCAGAGAATAATGAAGGGTAATGGTCAAATATTTATTACTGTTCCAGAGAACAAGCACTTGCAGGATGCCGAGGAAGATGATATCCAATGCCACCCAAGGACCGTAACAAATGACTCAGTATTTCTGAGCATCAAAGCTGCTGAGTGCAATATGGCGGCTGACCTGCGAGGTCGCTGGACTCCATGACATCAGACACAGCATTATGTCATGGTCAACCTCAGCCCCGGAGTGCTAATTAACACCAGACAGAGGAATTATGGACAAAGCTCAGGGCATTACCATTCATCACTGAGCAGCTTAGTTTGTTTATTTGCAGATGTAGACGAGAGAATAATAACAGATTGTGCAGATTAGAGGAAAGAAAACCCAAGGGATATATAAATTAACAAATATAATAGTAGGCAAACTTTGTCGTCTGCTACACTGCTGCTGATTAGACTGCAGCACGGCAATCCTTCCCATGTGACTTAGCACTCCTTAAAGCGGACCTATTATGCTTATCTGTATTTTGTGTTTAATACTTATACAGTGTTGTGCAAAAGTCTTGAACGACCCCTCATTTCTTTATATTTTGCTAGGAAAATATAATAGAAATATAGTATATAAGGCAAAAACAGAGTTTGCATAACTCTAACAAGCTTGAAAGTCAATATTTCGCATGGTCACCTTCATTCTTCAACAAAGCCTGAACTCTCTTAGGCAGCTTTCTTGTAAAATCTTTAAGTAGTCGTCAGGTATAGTTTTCCTGGTATCTCAAGGACATCCAAAGATTTTCTTTGGGTACTCATTGCCTTTTGTTTTGCTCTCTTCAAAGATGATCCCACACTGCTTCAAAATGTTGAGGTTCAGACTCTGGTGAGGCCAATCCATGACTGATAGTTTTCCACTTCCATTTTTCTATCTAGATATGCTTTTACTGCATTGGCAGTATTTTGGGGACCAGTTAAGCCATTTCCAGTAATGCTTTCCAGATGGTATTGTATAGCAGATCAGAATCTGATGGTACCTTTTTGCATTTACAATTCTGTTAATTTTGAAAAAATCCCTAATGGCTCTGGCTGAAATGCTGCCCCAAACAATGACAGAGCCTCCACCATGTTTTACTGATGGTAGCAGACACTCACATTTCTCCTGACCTCTGCTGTACATATGGCTATTTAAATTAAAAAAAAAAAAAAATCTGCATTCATTACTCTGAGGCCTATTCTCTGTCAAGTTTTTGTGTAATTTGGCACACCTCAGGCTTTTGTCCTTGTTTCCCTTCTTTAAAAAACAGTCACCCATCCACTAAGGTCATTTCTGATGAGGCTTTGGCAAACAGTAGATGGATCAACTACGGGGCCAGATGCATCTCTTAGGTCCTGAGTCAGGTCTTTGGTGGATTTTTCCTATTTCTTAATGCCATCACTTTCAGGTACTGTTCATGTGCTCTAGATGATTTTTTTTTTTAGGTCTGCCACTGCTTCTTTTGTCCTGCACTTGTTGAATTTCTTCAATTTTTAAGAGCACACCACACACCAAGCTGAGATAGACCCAATTTTCAGTGAATAGCTCTTTTGAACTCATCTTGATCGTGCAAAATAGATCACTTTATACCTATCAAACTATATTATCTTTGTAATCTTTCATAGATGTAACTGAAGAAATGCTAACAGTTTATGTGCTTTTGTGACAGACAAGTAACAAGTGCCTAAAGATACAATTTAAATTGGATTCTTTAGTTTGCTGGTTCTTTGTCTGTTTTGTCTTTTGTCCTTGAGTCAGGTGCCTTCTTTATGCTTGATAGGTCAGTTGCAAAAAACCCCCAAAACAATACTAGATCAATACTATGCTGTTGTTAAACATGGTGAATATTTGAAATAATAAACAGTGAGTATTACTTGCACCAAAAGCTTAGGCTTCAGACTACTCAGGTAGTTCTTCCTGCTTTATATGATTGCTCTGTATGAGGTCAAAGACAGGGGATATCTTTAATATGGTCCTCTCAGGCACAAATAAAACCTTTTGTTTGCAAGGGACAATGAATCACAGCAAAATTTGTTTAAAGGCAGGAGGGGGAGAAGCGAAAATAGCTTGTTTCAGAAAGTAAATTAGCCAAACTAGGTGCTGCACTAAAGGTCCAATATACAATAAAAATTAATTATTTTAAACTACAAATCAAGTAAGGCACTCAAGTGAAGCCCAAAGAAAAAAATTAAGTTGGAAATTAGCCTAATAGGTCCACTTTAATGTGTCATCAAAGTTTATGAGATTGAGAGGCCCAGAACAGCGGTTTAAAAGCTTGTACATAAAAGAGACAATGTTTGCTTTGCTGCCTTTAAATTGACTCACCAAAGAGAATTGGAGAGCTGAAGAAAGAAGGGAAAAGAAATGGTGAAAAACAGATGTAACTGATTTGTGGAAGATCTTTCTCTAAACAGTGAACAACAAGTCCTCCCTGTGCTTTTACACATGAATTAATGTAGATTCCAGGCGTATTTTAAGTCCGTCTGAGACACCCCGACTCACCGGTGTGGTGGAATTTTGTAGGGGTGTGAGAATCTTGTTGTAATGGGCATTCCAATGCAGCAACATTAGCACTTTTTCCCAACAATCAATCAGAGTTGTTTATGAAGAGAAGAGGCTACCAGAGCCTGCATGTGTGGTTGTTATTGTGTGTATAAGGTATGTGTTCCTGTGTGTTTTTACATTAGTATTAAACACACAGGAACATAGTGAGGGCAGGTAATAAACGAATCTAAAATTATGTTGTTTTTTTCCTTCAAATATCAGCCATCTATTCTTACTGTTGTCCAAACTAAATTCTGTCCAAGGCCAGCCCAAGAAGCTGAGTATACATTTTTTTTTCTCTTTTTCAACAGATAACCAAATCAGATCTACAGTAGAGCCTCCAAACCATGAGAAGTTATCTCAAGCTGTATGTCATGTAGGACTCCCTGAGGGGGAGCTGACATGTTGTGGATTGTGCAGGGATGAGCACTCGACTGCAAAAAAGCTGAGATGTAGAATTAAAATAACAAAAAGGTGAGTTGTTCATTTTTAGGCCTTTGTCTCACAAATTCCTACAAGAAAAGGCCAAAACATTCCCATAAAAGTCTATAAGAAATCAAATCCAAGAAACACACAGGAAAACAAAAAAGGTAAGCAAGCGGGCAGAACAGAGTAAAGTGCACTAATCAATTAATCAATCAATAAAGAACATGGCTTTTTATACTACGACCACTGAGGGGTAATGAGGGGAGTGAAAACAACTGGGTAACATGAAACAGGTGAAGACACAGAAGACAAACAGATACCAAAATAAAACAGGATGTCACCGGCCAACACTTAGAAAAGCTTCTAACATGTTCAACTTTGACATAGAAAGACACTAAGGAAAAGGTTATGAAAATAACACAGGGGACAGTATAAAATAAACCCTAACCAGAATACTAATTGAAAATAAACAGGAAGTGGAATTAAGAGCTAAGGCCCAAGATCCTAAAGAATAAGAAAACCAAATATAAACAAAAAAACCAAACTATGAACAAAACATAACACCAAATAATGTACAAGAATTCAGTCTAAGAAATCTCAAAACTCTAGGTCCACAACCCAGGACCATGATAGAAGCATAACACCGCCAAGGTCTGGGATTTAACTCCCTATTGATCTGGCTACTTTAAAAAGTAAATGGTATGGTTGTTAGCAAGATAAACAAAAGTTCAGGCTGTAAACCTGCTGGTTAGTTTGGGGGGGGGGGGGGGGTTTGTTTTTTTTTTTTTTTTTGTTAGGGGGTTTTTTTTTTTTCTCTTTGT